>VYZU01091329.1:8650-47682 GCA_013401355.1 Ceyx cyanopectus | reverse complement strand
TCCATGTCTTTTTCATACTCTGTGCTTTCCTACCTCTGCTGAATTCACCAACAGCCTGGAACACAGTGAGCCAGCTCCCCAACAAACTCTTGCCTGTAGCTTCAACTGATCTTCTTTTGTGTGATCCTGGGCTGCTGCTTCTGCTCTCATAGGAATGAGGAAGATGACTCAGTTGTTGTGAATATAGATCAGGAATGCCCACCAAGCCTGAGTTATCAGGGAATAAATAAGGCACACAGTGCAGTACCTGAATATATGGGTCATTTTCCTAATTAACTGTATGTTGAGTAATGAATTGAGGGCAAATGTAACTTGTTTGCAGTGGTGCTCATCTGGTTTTTCACTGGTTTTGTACTAGACTCACTCCAGAAAAGAGAAAGTTCCATACAATAATGTTTCTGAGCAGTAATCAACTTAAAACCAAACCAGACTGGTATCTGCTCATACAAAACTGACTTACAATTTCTGCAAGATTGAATTTATTCAAATCTTTATAGTATAATTTTGTCACATGCAGAATGTGTCCTATGTGAAATTATTTTAAGAAGCAAAGAACAATTAAATTTATTCAAACCTTTATAGTATAATTTTGTCACATGCAGAATGTGTCCTAAATAAGCAAAGAACAATTGAACAATCTTTTTTTTTTTTTGTAATTATTTGTATTTTTTAATAATGAGGACTTCAAAAGAGCATAATTTCTTACCTGTAGAGAACAAAAGTCTTCAGAGCCTTCATTCTGCATTGCTAACCACTTGCAGTCCTTTGTTAATGAAGATGTCTGGGAGGAAAACATTACTTGGTGAACAAATGCTGGTGTTTTGAAACTGTAATTGCAGCACCTGTCAATAAAGCCAGTCCCCATTGTTCTTTTCAGCTCACTAAGTCAGCAGAAAGCTGCACTGCTCTAAATGGGACTGATTTTGCATAAGAATTAGGAGGCTGTTGTATATATGTTTGTTAAATTTGGGCATCAAATGTACATGGAAGTAGAATTTTCACTGAACTGTGTAGAATATTCCTACTTTTTTTGGTTTCACCTATTAAGAAAAATCTAAGATGCCTCCTCTCCCATCATCTAAGCCTCATTTTATTTTCTGTTGAATGTTAGAAGCCTAAACAATAGACAGAATTTAATGACCAGGTTGCTAGTTCAAGACATGCTGTTTTGAACACTTTGCCTCCACTGTCCATCTTTGCTGCAAATGTGTTCTTTACACCCTCTGCAAAATTGTGTATTTATTTTTAAATGCCTTTAACTCTCCTGAGTGAGAAGGGGTTATAAAGAAAAAAAAAAAAGATCCAGTGTTGTTACCCTGCAAATAAGCTGCCACTATGGCTGCAAGAAGTGTGAACAGAAATTGTTAGCATGTTGTCTTAAGCCAAATGATGAGGATTTGATTAACTGCTTCATTAGCAGATGAGGTAGAGTGGAATGCAGAGATGGCAGACAGAAAGTGGAAGCTCCTGCAGGAAAAAATAAGCCAGGGATGCAAAGAAGGGAGATGCAGAGGAATTAAGGAATAGGAAAGGAGGATGAAAAAGTGAGAAGTGGAAGGTAGAAATGGTAGCCAAGAAAAAAAAGTATTGTTTTCCCATCATATACCTCAGAGTAAAAAAGAACTCCCTGACAGTGGGAAATGGTAATTGTTACTTTAAGGATTTACTTAATATTTGATCTGTGTGCTAAATAAATAAATAAAAGATGCTATCTCTGCTTGTCTCTAAAATTTCCAGAGCAGTCACAATGAAGAGACTTTCCCAGAGCAGGAGCCCTGATTTCCAAGCACTTAGCTGCAGAGATAGGTCATCTCCTTGCTGTTCTGCTGTTGCAATGAAAAAAGGAGTTTCTGGAACCCGAATTGCTTTCACCACATCCCTTTTTCACCTTCCTGTCTCTGTGACCATGAGTACCTTTGGGTTATGCCATGTTAACAGTGCTGTAGGAAATATTCAGCCCTCTGTATGGCAAAAGGAACCTCACATTGCCCAGGCTGTGAGTTTGTTACAGCTGGGAATATAGCCCTTAATGTTGGATTAATTTAGATTTAAAGACATGTATCTAGATTCCCTGGTCTTCACCTCTTCTGGTGGGGATTCTGATGAGATTTCTACAGCACACAAGCACTAAATCTGAGACATTTTTAATGGCATTTTACCTGCAATGTAAGATTACTTGAGTTCTATCCATTACTTGCCAAGATTATTAGCTGACATTCCTCATAACCTGAGTTTTGATGGGAAGTCATTCAGGCAGGTGTTCTGCTGTCCCCAGGTTTGTCACTGCTTTTAGGGAATTGAGTACAGGGACTAAAAAAAGGCCATGCAAGGACTCAGGGATTTCTAGAGGCAGTCCCTTTCCACCCCACCCAGGCTGCTCAGAGCCCTCTCACCTTCTGCTCCTTGCTGGGTACCCCACAGAGGGGTGAGCAGGGTCCATTCATCCCAGGATCATTTCAGGAGTTGAAAATGGAGTAGTTTTTGGTAGTCTTGGTGTTTAGTCTTCAACAACATAGCAAAACAAGGCATTTCAAGACAGGTTTAGTACCAACATACCTTACATCAGGGGCTCTACCCTATTTTCCCTGCATGAGTTGGGAAGTCCAACTGGGACACAAATATAACTCTTCTGCTTTGAGCATCTGGCATGTGGAGTTGAATCAATAAAACTTTAACAAGTTGAGGGCATACAGTTTGTCTTTGACACCCTCCCCCCCAACCCCAAGTCATCTCCAATTTTAGTAGTAAATTCAGAAATATCTTTTCTGATTCACAGTCTGTCAAGGAGAAAAAACTATTTGAGCCTGAGCTGTATTCCCTGGTTTTGTTTGAGAAGCTCTAAGAGCACTTGAGCAGTTAACTTGCCTTTTTTGAAGTGTACATGGAAAGTGGTTGATGCCAGTAAAGTAGATTGCATACATAATGCATATCACTTCTTGTAGTGCTCATTGATTTGGAACTAATTGAATCTTCCAGTGACCTTCCTTAAAGAGCAGAGCTTTTGCTGACAGAGCTGAGTGGTGGATCTCTCTAGAGTGAGATGGGGAACTTGGCCTGTGCAGCAGCATCTTCCCTGTCTTTGCTGCTTCAAGTGCTGCTCATCCAACCTCTCCAGGCACGCAAAGGAAGCTGGAGAAGAAACTGGGTTGCCCATTAGTGTGTCATGGTGTCAGGGTGTCTGTAGAGGAAGGAAAAACATAAATGTGGATGAGGGTTTAGAATAAACCAGGTGCTCTAAAGAAAGAGCAAAAGCATTGCAATATTTTTTCAGTGCTTATCTTGAATCAGCTCCCCAAAATGCCAACTGATGGAATTGTAGTGGCACTTCTTCAGATGATGCTTTGGGATTGTGTAGGCATAAAAATAACAGAAAATTGATTTATTGAACCACAATAAACTGTATAAATCTTGTTTTTTAAAGCTGTAGGAGAAAGCTAGATGGCATTGAATTGAAAGACCAGCTCAGCCCACACTGTAAATAAAAACATATCTGGAATTCACTAGTGACTACCTGACTGTGCATAACTATTGTGCTTGATCATTTCTATAATCATAACATTTTGAAATTGCTGTTTTAATTTTTAATTGAATTTACTTAGCAAATGAGACATTCTGTTGTATCAAACAAAATGTTACCTTAAAACTGCACAGGAAAAAAAAATATATCATCACTGTGCTGGTTGCTATAGCAGCAGAATCAAAAGCAGCCATAACAGAATGATCTTTAACCCAAAGAAGTAGAAATGCTTTGCTGAACAAAGTAGAAATTCTGGTTCCCTAAAGGAATTCTGTGTGTGCTCACTGCCTTTTGACAGTGTGGATTTCAAACCAGGATGAGAAATAGACATTTAATCTTTTGCTGACACAAAAGAATATAGATTTGCTGTATCACTGAGCATCACAGTATTGATAAACCTTTGGAAAAAGTGGTTCAAGAGGTTGTGGTTTGTGGCAGGGTTTCCCTCTTCATAGAATCACAGAGTGTCAGGGGTTGGAAGGGAGCTAGAAGATCATCTAGTGCAACCCCCCTGCCAGAGCAGGGGCACCTAGACCAAGTCACCCAGGAACAGATCCAGGGGGGTCTGGAATGTCTCCAGAGCAGGAGACTCCACAACCTCCCTGGGCAGCCCTTGCCAGGCTCTGCCACCCTCACTGGGAACAAGTTTTTCCTTGTGTTTCCCCTCAACCTCTTGTGCTCCAACTGGCTCCCATTGCCTCTTGTCCTATCCTTGAGCAGAGTCTGGCTCCATCTTCCTGACACTGCCCTGGACTCTCTCCAGTAGCTCCCTGTCCTTCTTGAACTGGGGTGCCCAGAACTTGAAAGTTAAAGTTGTGCTGGAGAGTTTTTCTGAGCAGGTCCATAGCTAAGCCCAAGGCAGGCAGTATTTCTTTGGGTTCAGATGCTTGCTGAATTGGATTACTGGATGGAAAATGGAAAATTAAAGGCTGCTGTGTCCTCTACTGCTCAGAGTGGTTGGGGTGACAAGACAATTGTAATGTGAAAACTTTAAGAAGTTAGAAGATGGAAATACAGTCGAGTTTTTGCAGTAATGAAGAACTCAGATCACTGTTACTGACCTGAATTAAGCTGGGTACTGGTAGCATTGAACATGATCAGGTGGATGTGGTAAAAATGCTTCAGTTGTGAGCAAGAAAGAGTCAGCAGCAACTGAGTAGGTAAATTTCTGCACCTGGTAGGTTACTGACAATTGATGCTGAGTATTTGATAGAATTTGTTGAATACAGCAATGGAAATGCAGTGTTGTGCAGTCAGCAATAACATTTGTATTATCTGTTTGTTGTAGGTTGGAAATCTCCCCAATGATTATATAATAACCCTTAAATATGTCCCGAAGGTGGATAGCCTGGTAAGTACAACCCCCTCAGCCCCCCTGGAGCCAGGGCTGGCTTGGTGCTTGCTGCCTTGGGGAACACACACAGTTTCAATGAGGAAATTCCCATTTCTGTGCACTATTTGTATGAAAATGCATCCTGTAGCCAATCCAGCAACATTCCCTATGGATACTGGAGAGTGATGCCAGCAGGAGCATCCTCTCAGTCCTGGATGAAAGAAGGCTAGAGGAAAAGGAGCCTGGGAGATAGTGAAGGTTACCAGATCTGCCAGTGTTCTGCTGTTGGAAGCTCAAGGCTTCCAACTAAAACTAAAAGAAAACCCAGTTTAAACTTGATTCCTTAGACAGAAAAAACTCTGCAGAACAAATGCTTTGGAAGCTGGCTACTAGATCCTACAGAATTGAAACTAATGGGAAAAAAAATCTATTTCTGAAAATATCCAATAGCAAAACAGGCAGTAAGATTGGCTGCTACCATGCCCTGGCTGGGGTGCTGTGTGAAACTCAGTGATTCTGATTCCTGATGAGATTATTTTCATGTGTAGCTGGAGTGCTGCTCCCCAGTATGAGCCCAGCAGCTGATGAGGAAGAGCCAGGCAGAATCAGGGCTGTTCCCTGGCACTGTGCAGGAAGGCCAGGGATTCTGCCTGAGTGATGAGTCAGGGTCATCCTCACTGCTTAACTCTTCCCTGGCTCTCTGGTTGGGCCTGGCTGCCACTCCTGTTTCTTTTCTATAGTTCAAATGCCATGACATCTTGCTGCATCACATCCAGAAACTCAGATCCAGTTTACATTAAAGATGAGCAGCCAAGGAGTAAATAGGAAGAGGTGAAGCTCAGATGGGATTTCCATATTCCCTCTCCTTCAGTCGTGGTGATGGAAGGTGCAGCTTTTGGCCACAGGCCTTGGCAGGAGGAAGCAAGCAGCAGTGTTCACATCCCACTTTGCCAAATGCCTCTCTGGGGATTTCAGGTTGTGTTACACATACCACAGCAAAGGCTGCCTGACTGAGGAGGTTTTGCTGAGGCTTCTGCAAGGTGGGAAACCTGTGGCTTTGCATGAGGTGGAAGCTCTTTGTTCAGCTCTGAGAGGACTGGAAAAGTGCTATTTAATTTAAATTTTTTTCTTTTTTTTTTCAATCTTCAGTGCATAAAGTGGGCAATGCAGCCAAGGTAGCAAGTGTGAAATGGCAGTGACTGAAGGTGGGCAGGCAGGGTGAGTGTGAAGCAGATGGGAAGCCAGTGTAGTGCACCTAACAGGAACAGACTGCCCCAATCCATTAACCAGGAGGGCTGCTGCATTATGCACTAGCTCCAGGCATCCAAGTGGCTTTCAAAGCATTCTGGTGCAGAGGGAACTGTGCAGTCTAACCCCAAGGTTAAAAGGCAAATATGGAAGCAGCAGAAGGTCTGAACTCAGAATAGAAGGTAGGCTTTAGGGAGGTGTGGGATGGGAAAGCTAAATGAGGACTACCTGGAAGTGGGAGGGAAGTCGGATTTGCAACGTGCCCTGAAATGTAAATCCTGGTCAGAGTTTACATAAAAAACCAGTTAACCCTCCATTTCTCCTTGCAAACATCTTCTCAGCTTCCAAATCCATTTGATCCTGTGTCTGGGAGATACTGAGAGAGGAGACTGCACAGCTTTGTAGGTCAGGGTGGTGGAGTTACAGGAGGCTCCCACGCTGAACTGCAGGAGCAACGGAATAGATTCCCTGCTGCAATCACCACATGCTCTCTAGGAGCAGCAGCAGGGTTTGGCTAGTCCCTGCCAGAGAACACACACACACCCCCACCAAACCTCAGAGGAAATGGGTTTCCAGGTTTGCAGCTCTGGGAAGCACAGAAATTCTGTGTCCGTGTTCCTAAGCCAGAGGAGAGGGGAAAAAAAAGCATTGTTTGTGTCCTGAGGACAATGGGACGTGCACAATGCACAGAGTACCCTGCAACAAGCTGTCTCTACTTGATTTCTATTTTTATTTTTCTATTTTATTAAAAAAAAATATTTAAAAATTGATTATTTTTTATTTTTTGCCTCTATTCTCCCCTTGCTGGCTCCCAAAAAAACCAAGCCACGTGCCACCCATTTCACATTTTCCTTCAGGCATCATTGAGACCATCCCAGAAGGTGACAGTGACTGGCCACTTGTGACCAGTGTGCAAGGCAGCTGTACACCAAAGTGAAAAGTCAGATGGAGCTGAACAATGTGTTTACATTTGGTTTTCTAAGCTTGGGAGTCTCATAGTCTGATTAGTCTGGTTCCAAAGTGTGAAGTGTGGGTTGGTTTTTTTTGCCTCATGAAAAACATTTACACATCGAGGTGGAGCAACACTGGTGTCACTGGGGAAGTAATTTGTCAGCAAGTGATGATAGTGACACTGGGGGGTGATTATTTATTTAAATTAAGCATCCATGTGCATGTTTACTGCAGAAATTGGATGTCATGAGATTAAGTCTAGAAGGGGTACTTCACAGAATATTTGCTGTGCATTGCAGAGGGTGGAGCAGATGAATTTGGTTTGTGTCTGACCATCCCCTGGGCAGCAACTGCAAACATTTAGTGATCTGAGAGTCCTTAGGGGTTATTTGGTGAAGATATTAATATCTGAAAGGCTTTAATAACCCTGAGGCTTGTTTCATCATTGAAAAAAAAAAATAGCTTAGTGTATGGAATAAATTATCATCATATCTACCATGAAAAATTCAGCATTTTTTGGGAAGGGACTTCCAGGTACACGTTGCAGTGTGACTAATGCATTACTGGTGTTTTTTGCTGACCATACTGAGTTAGGGATTTTCCTGGGCTGGGTGGCTTCTTTATTTACTTGACTGCTGCTAACATAAATTGAAGAGGAGTTAACTAAGCTAACTAGTTTCAAGGTGGATAAAGCACACATGGGTTTAATGCAAAACATTCACAGAAACCTTCCTCAGAAGATATTTAAATCAAGGATTTTTGGGGTTAACTGGGTCATGCAGAGTAACAATAATAAAATAAGAACTGAGATTGGTTTAAATAATGTCTGGAGAAAATTCTTAAAGCAGTAGCTACTTAAAAAATCACATAAATAGGTTACTGAAAGCATGGACTAGGGCTCCTAGTGTATGTCCCAAGGCTTAAATTCTCAACAGACTGATGCTTAGCATTCATTAAGAGTTTAATGAAGGGATGGCACTTAACAGACAACCATAAATATGTCAGTATCAGTGAGAACAGAAATTTCACCCAAAAGGGATGAAGAGAAAGTTGGCCACACTAAAGAAGCTGAATTTTAATTTAGACTTTCAAGGTAATTTAAATTGGAAAGAACAGTCTAATCTAGTTTTGTACATTGAGCTGCTTAACCAGTTTTTGCAAAAGTCTGATATTTAACCTACCTCTCTATTTCTCTTTTTTTTTTTTTATCCCCTGACAGCCTAATCAGTGTTGGTTGCATTTGATGGTGCCTGAATTTTCAATAAGTCTACATAATCTTCTCCAGAAATTCTCAGATATTGCAGATATGTCTGATGTTTTAAGCAACTATTCAATCATCAATAATCTCACCAGGATCATTAATGATCTCATGGCATGTCTAGATTTTGAAAAAAACAAGGTAAACATATATAGAGTTTCTCATTTTGTGCTTATTTTATATATTCAGATTTATTTAAACTTTCTGTACTCAGTCATGTCCACAGCTTCATTGGATTTGCTCTCATTTCTATTTCTGTACATCTGAAATCCTGCTTTGTTTAGAAAGGCACTGAGCACACTGTGCTCATATTGCTTGGTTGTTATCTCTGTTTCAAAGGGAAATGGCTTACAAGGCATTACAGTATATACAATGACCTGTATACAGTTACTGAAGTGGCCAAAAATGTGTCATCTTTAAGATAATTATTCATTCTGGTCTGTTTAAAATGACAATCTCATTTAGAGTGGTATCACCCTGTGATATTTTGGCATTGCATTGCTGAGAATAGACATTCCCTACCTTTCCATCTCAAACAGAATTCATAAATATTCAATTTATCTCATTTTTGGGGTTTTGTTTCCCTATTGTTGTATTCAAGAATCCTAGCTTTTTATTTCTTCAGAATGATCTTAGGCCTAGTATTTTCAGCATGAAACATAAAATAGTTCTGGAGCCAAAGCCAGGAACTTTTCCTGAGTACAGAAGCTGTGTTCTTATCACTGTCATCCTTCTTGGGAGCACAGGGTTAACCCCAGGCCAAATTCAACCTGCTAGTGGAAGAAAAACTTGTTATCAAAAGGAAAAAAATAAGATAACCATCTATGGTCTTCACAAGAACCTCAATCTGGTTGTTTATTCTGGTGTAACACACTCATCTGTTGGGCCTCAGAGTGATTGGGTTTCCTTGTTTATAGCCCTGCTCTTATTTTTAGGTGCATTATCAGGGATCTCAGGCTGTTTCTGTGCAGCATGTTTGCTGCCTATTGTACTCTGTTCCCTACACTGATGACAATAGGCTCGATTGTGTTGTGTTCCTGTGCTCAGGATCACGTGGAAAGCTGCAAAGTAATGTGAAATCAAGGCTTTTTTTTTTTTTTTTCCAATGAGGGAAATAAAAAAACTCTTCATTTTTAACCTGGGATGGGAGACTGCCTTTCATTTCTTGGCAATTTTACACCACAGGGTGAATAATTTATTCCTATTTGCAAATCTAATTTGAAATCCTCAGATCAGAGGGCTTGTATATTTTATGAACACTGTACACAGCAAATTTGGTCTTCTGCAGGTTAAAAATACAAACCATTTTTGCATCACTTTTGGATATTTTTATCATCTGTTGAGGTGTTGAAGTGAATGTCTCTCCTGACCTCCTTTCAAGCCAAATTCTCTGTTTTACCCTAGGATATTGTAAAAGAAAATGGTCACCTTTATGAAGAAGGTCGTTTCATTCCTGAGGAATTTTTTAGGTACTTTAACAGTACCATTGAGGTCTTCAAGGAGTTTGCAGACACTCTGGATAAGAAGGACTGTATTCTGCCTTCCACAGTAGAAACACCAGAGAATGGTAAAGTGCCTCTCATCTTGGGGAACAGCATCTAAGCAGATAAAAATGGGTGATTTTCCTTTGATTTCAGAGATGCTAAGAATCTGATGCTGTGCTGCTGTTAAAATCAATATCAACACTGCCTTTTTGGTTTAATCCACCTTTATAAACATCCCAGTAGCTAAATATTTAAAACAACCCAATCAGAGTAGCCCTAGAGCCCATCATCTTATATAGAGGGAAGTGTATTTTAAGTTACATAATGCTGACACAGTCATTTTCTGTTTAGATTCCAGAGTGGCTGTCACAAAACCATTTCTGTTTCCTCCTGTTGCTGCCAGCTCCCTTAGGAATGACAGCATTGGCAGCAACACCAGCAGCAACAGTAAGTACAAGGGATTGAATTCATGGGTGTGTTTCCATTTTGCCCTGCTAGCTGGCTGCTGTGAGAGTTCACAGCAAGAGAATGTCATTAATTGTGCAAATTAATGGGAAGCTGCTCGTGCCTGATGGTGCACCATGTGTTTCTCAGCTGTCACACCAAAATGCAGTGAGTTTAGCTGATCAGAACCTCGAGGTGCCATTGAATTGCAATGTGAGAGCTCTCTGCAGCTTGCAGAGGGCAAGTCAGTTGGTTTTGGCTGGCATGAGGCCTCACCAGTCATATGGCCTCAGCAAACTTGGCTGTCCCAGACACTGGAATTCTGAGGAATTTTCTCCAAAGGAACAGAAGAGCTGTCCTCAAGCAGGGCCAGGGCACTCACCTGGGCAATCAGCTGGCCTGTACATTGCATTTTGAGAGTAGTGTCAATGCCAGGATTGACACCAAGCCTAACAGCAGGCCTCAGTTTGCTTGCTGCAGGCACAGTGGGACCAGCTCCACAGTCACTGGTTTTGGTTGAGGTCAAGGAGGAGGTCACCACACTTTTGGCAGGCTGTCCTTTTCTCTGTGGCGTGGCCATCTCCACGTTCATCTCTTGGTCAGACAGATAAGAGAGGCTGGGATTTTAGCTGTAAAAGCCCCATCACTGGGTCAGAAGTGGCAGAGAAATCAGAGGTGAAAAGAAGCAGCAAAGTTTCAAAGGTTTTTCATGACCATGAACAACAAGGTGAACTCTCTGAAGCTTTCCATGTGAGCAAAAGAAGGGGATTTTCCTTACAGGTTCCTGAAATGATGATCAAAGCTCAACCCTATTGTTCCCTTAGTTTCCCAAATGCATCAGGATCACAAAGTCTCTTATACTTTCCTCCTTTCTCTTCACAAGCATCCATGGTATTTAAGTGTGTGATGCTGGAGTGTGTGGCTGATCATCTTTGTTCTGGAGGGCTAGGATGCAGACTGAGGCAGCCTGGCAGAGGACACTGAGTTTCTTCTCTTGCTGCTCCTCTTGGAATGTGCAATCTAGTTATTCTAGATTTTTTTAACTCACCATGTGTGTTACCTCTTAGTTGCCTCACTAAGATTGGAAACTCCTTCTGATTGCTTTCTAATTAAGAGATGATCTGAAGTCATCACTCCTTGGAGTAGAAGGTTGGAACAAAATCCTCCTTCCTTTCCTTTCTGCCAACCTGCCTCTCTGGAAGAAGAGAAATTTCACTGCCATGAACTCCTGGCCAAGGGGTCGCAGAGTTGGCTGCAGAGAACCTGCTGAGCCCAGGGCAATTGTGAGGCCCCAAGAGGGGGCTGCAGAGTGAATGCTTGTCTCCAGCAGGCCTGGACATGTGATCGTTTCTGCTGTGTTGCTAGAGGAAGAATATTCACCTGCAGGGAGCCAGGAGAGAGAGAACTGGGTTGCAGGAGCAGTTCAGATGGAAGCAGGGACAGGAGGGCTGCTGGGCAGCACACCACTGCCTGTGCTGTGCAGTACAGAAGCAGGGTTAGGAATCTCCTTTTGTAACTGATAATGAAGGGGAAAAAAAGCCTAATTAAATGCAGTAAGTCAAAGGAATTGCTTTGGCTGGCCATATGCTGCAGAGGTGTGCTGGGACAATTATCATTCTCTTAAGCAATTGATTGGATAATTGGATATCAGTTAACTGCCTTATGTAGGAATGGCACGAGGAGTGCATGGCTGGGGCTGGGGGCAGTTGGAACTCCTAATGAGATTAATTTGCATTAACTTGGACTCCTTGCACTGTAGTTATTTGTCTGGAGTTTTTCACAGGCAGGGACTTGTGGCATTTTTATTGGCATCTCTGTCTCACTCCTTGAAAATAGTTTTCAGGACTGATTCTGGTTTTGTCTTGGCTGATTAAATTTTGTTTTGTTTTTATTCCCTGAATCCCTGCCTGTATTATGATTATTACCCTGTCACATCCTCAGAACAGCATCACTAGATTTAAATGTCAAAATAGGAAGCATTTGGAGAAGAGGGGACCCCCCAGAAAACATCTCCAGATGACCCTCCCTAATTATGAACAGTTTTAAAATGAGCTATTTAAAATTAATGTTTTCTAGCTCATTTAGAAACAGTGTTTGCAAAAGAACCCCTCCAGATTAATATTTGTCATCTATTAATAGTTTATAGAGTCAAATGGCTTGAATAGCTCAATTCTAAATTCAGTTTAGACAAACCCAAAGTGCTTCAACTGATCAAATCACTTGTGCAATGATTGTCATAGAAATTGTATCTAATATACATTAACTACATTAATTTTTTTTAATGTTTCTACATTTACTGAGTCATATTTATTAACTTCATTGTTATTACAACAGTAAAATTACACTATATAATGTAATAAATATAATAAATAATAAAATAAAATAAAACAAAATAAAATAAAATCTAATATAACAAATATATAATATAATAAATATATAATATAATAAATATATTACTATATTAATAGACTCATTACCCCTCACTAAAACTTTGCACTCAGTGGTTGAACCAAACAATAAATAGTCTGGTTTTTTTCCTCATCAGATGAATTTCATGTTGCTCTGATTAAAGCTGGAACTTACTAGCTGTAACTAACATCTCATTAAATGCAGTGCCATGGCATTAGTTAAATTTTCAGGGAAAGTTCAGTGCTGCTTTCTTACACTTTTGCCTGTAATTTCACAGTTATTTAGTTTTATTATCCAGTCCTGAACAGCTCAAAGTTCAAAACACAGATGTGTCTGTAACTCTTTTCAGGAAGAAGGTCTACTTTTCTAATTAAGCAAAGAAAACCATAGTTTAATTCAGTAATTGCACCATTTGAAAATGTTCACCCGTGGCTTCACACACTTGTGCTGCCTTCTGTGCCTTTGTTCCAACTTTATACTCATGCAAAACCCTCATGAGCAAGTGGAAGCTGCTCTGTGTTTTTAGAGATAAGATCTTGTGGTAACTGTGCTGGAGCTGAGCAGAAGTAAAGTGAAAATTCCTTTGAAACACACATGGCAAAAAAAAAAAAAAGAAAACCCCAACCAAGGCAGTGCTTTTAATCCTAATTGTTTGCTCCAGGTGGAGAGCAGCCCAAGAACTTCATTGTGTAGCTGAGTGGCTTTAATGTCAGTGAGTTTTGGTCACAATTTAGCATCCCAAGGTCCATGAAGACTATAGTTTAATCTACATCAGCTAAGCTTCATGCCCAAGGATTTCTTTTTTAAGGGGCAGAATGAGAGCTCCCCTGTTACACCTTAGAGGAGACAGTGGCTTTTATGAGAGAAACAGAACTGCAAAGCCAGCAGATCCTCTGGCATTGCCCAGGGAGCTCACAGAGTGACTAATACACCTTTTTTCTTTTTTCTGGACTTGAAATTAAGAAGCTGTTGTTTGCTTAAGGTAGTTATGGATTACTTCTAAATTAGTCCATACACTATCAAGTGATGAAACAGCCTGTTATCATTTTTAAGGTGGGTTGTGAGGGGTGTCACAATTTGCCTGTATTTAGTCTCTGTCCCTGGGTTGCAAGACCCTGCATGGAAAAGTAATTATTGATTCATTTCAGGTTTTCATAGATGCTGAAGAAAGCATCTGCATTGGAAATACCTTCTTAGAAATCAGGTTTTTTTCTACTTTTAGATCTTTATTGTAAAGGGAGCTCGTGTTTTCAAAGACTCTCTAAAGTTTGTGAAAATGAATGGTGAAAATGAGAGTGAGAGACTATCCCTGATCACCCTGCACACAGAACCCTTCTCTGGAATTTAATGCAAAAATCAGCATGCTAGTCATGACATGCTGCTGTGCATTGCTGAGTAGGCAAAGAATTTTTGAGGTTATACACTCTACCCTAACATGTTATCAAATCAACTCTGCTCTATATGACCTGTAGAGTTTTTCCTTTGATATTTATTTCACTTCTCCATTCTTTTTTTCCTGGTGTTTGCAGAGCAGACTGCAGAAAACATGACCATCCCCATAGGAATTCCATAATAATCTAACTCAGCAGGCTTTCTCTGGGAGCAATGGCTCATGGTTTTAGGCAATCATTGATTTTATGACTATAAAAGACTAGGATTGGGCATCTTCCATATAAAATGAGAAAAGCTACCAAGAAATGGTTACCACAAAGTAATAGATGGTAATAAAAGTAAAACAATACTTCAAGGTACAAGGGTTTGCTCTTACCTGAGTCAGGGGGACCCTTCCAGGTAGATACTAGAAGTGAGGTCAGGCTTATTTGGTTGAAAGAACCTCCTGTTGGTCATTAATTGCCTAGCTGCAGTCAGTGGGATGTGTCTAGAGAACTCAAGAAAACAAGGTGACAGATGAGTTATCTTCCACAGAATTAATTTGTTTTACAATGTAAGACCTTTCAAAGTGGATCAACTCAAAACTTTGAAGTGCAGGCAACAGAAAATTCTGTACAAATGGCAAAAAAAAAAGGAGAATAACTTGTGAGCTGTTCAAGAAATGGGAGGAGCTTCCTTGTGGTCAAAAACTTCCTTTGAGATTTTGTGTGAAGTGCACCTCATGTGCAGAGCACTTTGAAGTGTCTGCTCTGCTATTTATGATGTTATTATCTAGGTGGTGCATAAAAGTGCTCTGGCTAATAGAGTTGCCCTGAAGATAGTTTTCTGCTATAAATCTGCCCTCACTAATGAGAACATCTGTAATTACAGAAGAGGCACTTGACTTCATTAGCAGCTCCAGTGTGCAAGGGATAAGCATAGCACTGACATCACTGCTGTCTCTTCTTAGTGGCTTTCTTTTGGGAGCCATATACTGGAAGGTAAGAAATATTACATATTTTTTTTCTATAATGATATTACATTTCTGTAGAACCATTCTGCATTAGAAAGCAGCAGAAATCTCTTTTGATTTACTGAACTGTGTGACATATATTTGTAAATCTATGTTAAATCCTTGAATTCCATCACTAAAGAGCCAGTCTTGTCTTATCAAAATGAGAGCTAATTGGAAATTAAAATCACCAGACTCCCCCAATTGTATCTTGAGGATTCTTTTGCTTTACAATATAAAGTCTTTGCCAAAGTAAAACTGCAGCAGCAGCAGATGTAATTTAGAGGGCAGGATTTGGCCCACCTACCTTTTGCAATCTGAAAATGGAATATTGAATATTGAAAATCTGAAGCAACCTGAAACACACAGTTGTTTTAGGGTGTTGTTAAAGAAAGTTCTAGAATATTCAATTTTCATACATTTTCTTCCCAGAAAACACATCCCAAATCCAGACCAGAAAGTGATGAAACTACACAGTGTCATGACTGTCAAGAGGAAAATGAGATAAGGTAATGAGATCAGGTTCCATTTATGTCTATATACAAATGGGAGTTTATCTCTGAAAGCTGCTTCCTGCAGGTTTCTCTGTAGCAATAAGACAAACACAACCCCAAACTCAAGGACTTGCTGCAGATATTTGTGTGCTCAGTCTGTGCCTCTTCAAGGAGCTTCTAGTTCATAAATATAATTGATATGGAGGAGATTTCTACACTAAAAAAGTTATTTTAGAAACATTCCCTTTAGTTTATCTGTCCTTATTTCCACTGTGATCAAGGATTGCTGAGAACTAGAGGGGAAGCAAAAAAAAAGTGTTTTGTTATTTACTGTGTGGTGTAAAACTAGGTTGATGTGTAAATAAATTGAAAAAAAAATTGTCCTCCTGGCTTCCTAAATCCTTCTAAATATTTTTTTTTACATTAAGACTGTTTATGTTGTTTCACTTTTCTGCATTCCCCAGTGTGTGTATATAAGCATCTATGGATTCCAGGGTTGTTTTAATGTTCACAGAAAGTTAATGAGGACTCATTCAAATCCAAATAACTTCCTGAGGTCATCCTGAAACAATTCATGGCTCTATTTGCACTTAAACACTGCACTATCTGATTTTTCAGCAGGAAGAAAATACGTGTAAGTCAGTGAATCCAATTATCTTAGAAATAACAGCTGAAGGCTGCAGAGTTGCTTGGACATGATTCGGGCAAAGAAGCCTGTGAAATGCAAAGGGTTTAGGGATATTTTATATTAGAATAGTTAATTGTAAAGCATTCTGAGAGTGTTAATTACCCTCATATTTCTGTATATGTGGTCAAATTTTATCTAAGAGGGACTAAGGGAAAGATCTGATGCAGATGGCAGAAGGACATATCCTGTAGGTTTCCCAGTGTGTGAAATACCTGCTGCTGAACACTGGTGAAGGCAGAAATTGGGGAGGGTCTGATCTAGTTTTGTTTGGTTACAGGAGCTGAAACGTTCAGGTTACATTCTCCATCAGTTATATTCTTAAATATATGCTGTGGTTTTTTTCTTCTTCCTCCCTGAGAAACTTTTACAATGAATCTGTAACTAGGAAACACTGATAAAAAAAAATAATTCTAATATTTGGAATTCCCTTTTATTGTAACTTACTGCTAAACCCTTTCCTTCTATTTCCTAGAAACACTAGCACTGTAATAAAGTTCCCTTTTTATTTTTTCCAGTATGTTGCAGCAAAAAGAAAAGGAGCATCTACAAGTGTAGCTGTTGCTTTTTCTTCCTCAACACTGTTACTGATTTGTGTACTGGTAAGTTGTCATGGTTGAGGGTCTAACCATAGGCTTAATAATTTAATTAATAACTCCTTCCCCTGCACACTAACCATCCTCACCAATGCTGTTTCAGCTTGGGCAAGACTTTTTTGGTCTGGGAAAAAACCCTCCAATTTGTTATCAATAAGCTTTGTTTCTATCTAATATCTTTAGCAGCTAGTGTAATTAATCCAGTATAATATTTAGGCATTGAATATTTAACCTGAAAGATATCTGCAGTCTCCTTAAATGCTTTGTTCTAACATCCGCTCCCCAAGAAGGGAAATCACCACTGCGTTGGACAAGTAATTTGCTTTTTCTAAGGATATAAACTTAGCTTGGTATTGTCTTGTCCAGATGAACTTCCCTCCAAGGGGAGGCTTGCTGTCAGAGATTGCCAGGCACCAAAATGCACAAACACAACCCCATGAGGGTTGTTGCATCACCACAGATGACATGAAGGAGCTTTTCCAGACAAGTGTGTTCTCAGACCAAGAAAGTGCATCTTACCACAGTGAAAGAAAGAAATGTCTATGCAAGTGTTACTGGATTTATCCAGTAATTATAAGAAAAAATATGTTCTGTGTCTGAAAAGCTCTACAGTTTGGGACTAGTGGAAGAGTAATCACCAGAATGATGGTAATTTGTGTTTCTCTTCTCAGGCAGGTAACAGTTCCATGTTCGCTTCATAAATGAAGCAGCTTTAAGCACATTTGTATTCCTTCTGGAGTGACAGACTGAGTCTGCATCTGTTGTGGCTGCCCATGACTCCATAGCCATGCTAGAGAAATGAGGACAATTTCTGTTTGTTACTGTGAAGCCAACACTGAATTGAACGGCTAGAAGAGTGTGCACTCAGCAGGACATGTGAACCCCCACCCCGTGTGGCATTTGGATTTGGTGAGCTGCACTCACACTGACTCTGGCAAGCAAAGTACATACCCTGAGCAACAAAAAAGCATCCTTCAAATGCCTCCCAGCTATGGGTAGTCACTGAAATTCATAAATACCTTTGCATCCTTAATTTAAGCTGTGTCCTCTTCCACGCCTCGGTGTCTTCAGCTGGAGCCCTGTGAAGTGACAGAAAAGCAGGGGTGGGCACAGGTAACAATGCCCTTCAGCCCTGTAAATACAGCTTGAGAGCACAGGGATGACACAGAGCCACGATCTAGACTCTGACTTCTTAGGAGCTGTGTTTATGCCTGGCAAAGGTGGTTTGCACAGCAACACGTGGGCTCTGCTGGGTGCCAAGTGGCTGGCTGCCCACCCCAGAAAGCCTCAGGAATTCCTCAGTGTTGGTGGTCTCTGCTCAGGAGGAGCAAATCCTGGATGAAGACAAAGTGAATGGGAGGTACCTATGGAGCTTCGAACTGCTGGGTGTGTGAACACTGGTGAAATTCCCAACTCTGCCAAGGGAAGGGGAAGAGAAGAGTCTGAGCTGAGTTCAAACATCAGGATAAAGACAAACCCATCCAATGCATTTTGAATGCTGCAGATGAATGACATTGATACCTTGTCTTTAAATGTATAGCATAGAAAACCTGAAAGATGCTGAGAATGTATTTAGCTTTTACTTACATCAGCTGTAATTAATGTTTGCCTTGTGTTTAAAGTGATTAGTAAGCTTTGATACCCTGTCATTCTCCACTGTTAAAGTGAATTCTCTCAAAACCAAGAGAAAGGCTTTGTTTCCCACTTTTTTTTTTCTTTTTTTTCTGCATCTAATGTTGTTATAGCATCCATGGAATCCATACAGGACTGATGTACAGACATGCATTTTCCAGTAAATCCTAAAAATACCTTGGTAAAAGTTACCAGTGTAGTTGTGCATCTTTTCACCTTGGCTCTTTCCAGATCAGAAGAATTATTTCTCTGTTTGGGGGTTTGGACTTCAGAAGGTAAAGGTGGCTCTCGCTTCAGGTGGCAAACTCTCACCTGCCATCAGACTGACCAGGTTGGTTTTAGCTGAAGTCACTTGAAAACTACAAAAGAAACCACCACCCTTTTAATGTTTTGCAGAAAGTTGGGAGTTTCCTTTAATATATAGTATAGAGTGACTTAATTTTTTGAAGAACTCTTGTGAAAATGTTAATCACCTGCTGAATTTTCTGAGAACCATACATGGAACCAATATGACCTAGGTGTAATATATACATTTGTGTGTGTGCCTGTGTGTGTGGATGTGTCTGTGCTGGTAAAGCAGTCTTTCATACCCCAAAAAACCCAAAGAAATATAAAAAAACCACCTCAAAAGCTGCCTGTGTTCACTGACAGAGCTTGTGTGTCTGTGCAGCCACTCAAAGTGGAATTTTGACCCTGCTGGGATCAGTGTGCAATCCTTGTGCAATCACTGCTATAAGGGTATGATCATAGGAAAGTATTATAAATAAAAAGCTATTTTTTATTTATACTGAGGCCTTTTTTGCACATCCTCAGTGTCAGAAAAGGGTCCTCAGATCTTTAAGTTAGTGTAGCTCCATTAACAGTGCTTTGGGGTTTGCATCATCTGAGGAACTTCTCTTAGACTAGATCAGAAGCAGCTTAGTGTGAGAATTAGGCCTTTGTTTTTATTCAGAAGGCACTGGAGCACTGATCACTTAATAAGAAAGTCAAGGTTGCTCATCACTTAAAAAAGCAATTGCATTCCAAATTTTAGCTCTGCAAAAACCAAACCAGCAGAATTTGCCACGTGCAGCTCTGTCTCATTTGATATTGTGTAGTTCTTTCCTCACAAGGCTCTAAGACTTTCTATTTTTAACTTATTTATCCTGAAAGAAATGTCAGTGACCCCACTGATGGGAAATTTGCACCTTACAGGTAATGTGGAGAATAATTGTGAATTGATTTTGACAGAGTAGAAAAGTATTCAGTGCATGGAAGCAATTATCCTTACACACTTTACTGATCTGAAATACTTCATGCTGCTCTAAAATAACCTTCTCAGAGCCAGATGATGCATTGGAGCTTTTACAGTATTAGATTCAGTGAAACAAAAATATTTGGTATTTATTAATGTTCTTTGTTGGTTAATTTTCCTATATGCATTTTTTTCCCCCAGAAAAACAAATGCACAGTAATGTTGGTGTATGTAAAAATGATACTCTGATATTAAATGCACAATTTTTTAGACTCATTAGTTGACTGTTCAATACTAAATTAAATATCATTTGTAAAGCATATATTAAAAGAGTGCTGCAAAATGTTCACCTTTCAAGAGCAGCATCTTAAAATAGGAGCTAAGTCACTTCCAAATGTCAGATACTTTAAAGGAAAGAAAATTCATGATAGACCTTCCAACTTCACATCAAAACCACTATTAGACAGTTAGAAAATGAACAGTTTCTCTTAATTTGTGGAAAAGCAACTGTGGTATTTTTTTCTTTAAATACAGAAATCAACCAGATTTGCTTTTCAGATACCTGTGGCTTTTGTGAGAAACTGACTCATTAGGTTTCCTTTGGAGTAGCTGAATTTTGCATGCAGTTAATGTGAGGAGAAGAGAAGATCAGTGGCATGCTGACTCAATGCCCTACTTTAGTGTGTGTTTACTTGAATTAATTAATGGTACTTAATGAATCACAAGGTTATTTGAGATTTACCTGTAAGAATAACCCCACATTCTTCCATCCAGGAACCTGACTGAGCTGTCTATTAACTGCAGAGCCCCAGCAGTGGTGGCACGTGGCTGTTGTGTCATCAAACTGATGGACTGTGGAAGCTTCAGACTCCTTAGTGATGGAGACACAGACACTTGGTGGTTGTAGCATGGGAAAATTCAATGTAAAACTCAGCACAGTCTTTGCATAGGTAACATTCTGACTGAAGGTAATCAACAGAGGTTCTACAAATGTGATGTGTGTGTATATATGTGTCCTCTGGAAGATAGATGTTTGCCCAGATCCTTTTTTTATACCAGTTCAAATTTGGAATTTACATTATATACATATACTTTATTGTTCTAAATAAAGATATTATGCACTGCCAAATAATCAGTATATTGCATTGTGTCAGTCCCATTTAAGACTGGTTTTTTTAAGTCCTGTCATCTCCTGGTAGAATTTTCTGCCAGAAGTGTATGCTTCTAGATGCAGATTCTTTCATAATACATCTCATTTCTTAATCATGCAGCTTGAAATCTTACACCACTGAAGCAGATGTCCTTAGAATCAGCCTCCAGTGCTGGAGTGGAGCTGTGATTATGAAAATCATTCCAACTCCAGAACTAGAAGCTTCTTGGAGCTCTTTAATGAGCTTAAATTTGTTTGTGCCCTGCTTTAGGTGATTTTTTGCATGTCATTCCTGGAGACTTCAATGTGCTAAAGGATCCAGAAAAATATTTACCTTCAGTTTTCCAGTTTCACTGTCTCCATAACAATGGATATAAACATGGTGTTCAGTGGACAGAAAGGCATGGAGAGCATTAATAATGGAATTTTCCTGTTTCTGTCATGCAGAAAAGCAATGTTTATGATAATAAACTATATTATAGATATATATCATATATAATAATGCTTATTATAATAAATTATTTCTTGCTAGCAATACATTTAACAGCTTAACACTCCCATGAAGGGGCAGTGTTTGAGACCAGCTGTCTCTGTGCCCACTCCACATTATCCTCCAGTTCAATTTGATCTATTGCTAAGAAATGTTTGTTGCTAAACATATTTTTCTCCCAAGTTTCTGAATGGTAATGCATAAGATTTTTTATCTTTAACAAGACAGGTTGTTTCAGGATTTCACACAAACTTTTCAAGTAACTTAATGACTACTGTTCATGCAGCCACTGATGATAAATTTTCTTCCAATGCTTCTCAAGTGGATTAAATTTCCCCCAAACGTGCTAACAAAATCAAGTTTCACACTGCTGTCTGTTTAAAGGAAATTTCTATGTGCTGGTGTGTAGTAGAAAATAAGGCTAAATTAAAGCAGGCTGCTGAAATAGTGAAAGGGGAGGGAAGTTTATTTTTCCTGCACCAGATCATGATGAAAGTCGTTTCAACACCTAACAAGAAAAATCCCAAATGTGATCAGAGCTCCCCTGATTTGTGGCCATTTCTCACTAGATCCCAGGCTAAGCAAGAAGGAATTAAAAGTACTGATTAGACTTTTTCCAGACAGACATCAGCCTTGGGCTCCTGGCCAGTCACAAAATACAGGGACAATTTTCATTCTTTTTTTGGCAAAGGGTGTTTTCTTGAGCTCATGGAAAAAAATCTTCAGCTGAGATCACAAAAGCCTCTTTGTTTGTCACCAGTTCTTCTCTGCAGGATAATAGCACGAGAGTAAAATTGGCCCAATTACAGTAAAGAAGCTGCAGAGCAAAATGTATAGCTTTTGTCAGCTTAAGTGACTACCCCAAGTGACAAAATGTCATCTTGGAAATTTCACCTTGTCATCTCCTGCATTGTGATTGATGATCATTAGTGCTCCACAGGTTATTTAATCTGTCAGGTACTTACAGCTAAATATTTTAGACCTTCCTTCTTCTCAGCAATGCTGTCATCATTAACAAAACACAGCACAGCCTTCACCTTCAGAAATGACAAAATGGGGATGTCTCAGAACCAATTAACAGCATCAGTGAAGGCAGAGACACAGCAGCTACATCTTTAGAACCACACCCCCCAGAACCATGCACTGAGCTCTTTGGGGCAATTGCTCCTTTGCCAGGATTGCCCATCATCATGGTGGGACCACCTGGCAGTTTGGTGTTTGTTCCAGAGGGACCCACAGTGCCTCAGCACAGTGTTTCCAACTCCACAAAGCCCCAGGTTTCATCTCTGGCAAATCCAAACCTTTGTGCCCTGTCACCATCCACTCCCTCCTTGTCTCCCTGTGGTCTGTTGAGCCATACTCCAGCTACACCCCCAGTGGTGCTTAGCTGCTCAGTAGCCCAACCATCAGCAGATTGTATGGGGGCAGTAAACACTGGAGTTAGTATTTAGGAAGGAAACACTTCACATTGTTTAGCCAAAGGCTGAACTGCTGAAATGGTTCCAGGTGGCTTGACCTCAGAAGTTGCTGGATGTGCAATTTGGATGCAGGGTGGGGTGATCATGACCACCAGATGTGGACGTGGTACAGCTCTGGCTTGGGTATTGCCCAGGAAGTGCAGGGCACCAAAACCCCCTGCAAATTGCCTCAGAGAAAATCAATACATTCATTTGATGCTTCATAGCTAAATTAACCCTGTTTTCCCCTAAAAAACTTACCTGCCCATCAGATTTAAGGTAGCAACAGCTGGTTGAGTCAATTGGCTGCTTGTTTGTGTGTGTGGTTCTCCTGAGCAGGCTGCTGAACTCTAACCTCTCCTCATGAACCTCTTGGTCTTGATCATTGCCTGAGCTCATCTCACTGCATTTCTTCCTCTCAGCTGCATGCAGTCTAGTGGATGATGTAATTCAGAAATATTTATTACAGGTCCTGGTATTCTATCATTTATTTGGAAGGACAGAATAAGGATAAAAGGAGAAAGTGGCAAATTATTAATGCACATTAAATGGTTAAATACATTAAAAATTTGCCTATAAACCATAGAATTTCACAGAGGGATCCCTGAAATGAATCTGTTTATAAGGGACCTTGTACATTGCAAATATCTGTTTCATCTGAATTGAAAGAGATAGGAAAGCAAATTTACAGTGCAGAAAACTACTTTTTGTCATTAAGTAAAAATTAATTTAATGTCTGCTTTAAGCTTTTCTGTGTGGTTCTAGAAAGTGATGAGTGCTCTAATAAGGGCAGAGTTCACCTGCAGGAGACAGAGGCAGCCATCCAATGACTTCAATAATTAAATGAAGCATTTAAAATGTCAAAAATCTACTTGGTAAGGTGTTACCTTTCTTGGAAATGTAAAAACCTGTTCAAGGGGGAAGCAGAAAAACAAGAAGATGAGGGTTTTTTTTTCTTGAGAGAGTATATTCTTTCTGTTCACAGCCACTTTTCTGACCTTAAATACTTATCTTCTCTATGAGTAAGGTATTTAACTTGCTTTCAAAGCCACCAAGTACACTTCTGGCCTGAGCTTAACTCATGACTGATTCCTCATTGCTTTCAGTCTCATTACAACTTTCTATTTCAACACATGTTTTGAAGATTAGGATTTCTGGAAATCAACCAGAGCTACAGCTCTAGTAAAAAAAAATTCTCTGCAGAGAGGACTCTAGGTGCTGTGTGTGTTAGTTTCCCACAGTTTATCCAAGCTCCTCTGCCTGTTTCAGAGGAGACAGCTCAGGTAAGAAGAATTTCTTGCCCTTTTGTATACTACCATCAACCAGGCCAACTTGAAATGCTTCCAGAGCTGCCTGTAATTAATAGATGAAGCTGAGGTAGGTGATGATAGCACTGCAAAGGGCTGAGGACCTCTTTCATCATCCATTCTGCCAGCTCTGCAGTGATGGACAATGCCCAGCAAAGGACTGGACAGCTGGATATGGGAAATCATCACAGCCTGTGACAATCTGACTGCATTTTACCAGAATAAACAGCAAAAAGAGTGAAGTGGCAAATGCCACAGTCAAAGAAGAAGTGTGTTGGCTGAGCACAGCAGCACAAGCAGTTGGTTGTAGCAGAAGAAGTTAAGAAACATCAAAGCACAGTCTCCAGTGAACAGTTACACCCTGGGAAGCAGGATTACACTAAACAGCAAGAGGAATCCTCCCTTCTTGCCTCATTTCCAGTATGAGGCACCATTAATTCATCCCAGGCAGTGCTTCTCAGACACCAGCCAGGAGCTCACAACACCAGTGGGGCAAAAATAACCAGGCCCACCAGCTGTTGCAGCTGAAAACACATGAAACACAAAGGTTTTTTTAAATTCTTCTTCTACAACTTCACCTCTTTGGGTCGAGGACAAAAAAGCTTTTGAGTCAGTGGTTTGTCTGCTGCAAGCACTGATGAACAGGATTTACCTCCCACTGCAGCCTCGAGGACAAGGATTCAAGTTTGCCCTAGAAAAAGAACATTTTACATTTTATCCATCTATTGGGAATATTTACTTAACAGCATTGATTAGTGTCTACAAACTGTTTCCATTAGAGTTCAGCCAAGTCTAGTATCTGCATTGTTTATTCCAAGGACTATTCTACTCTTCCTTATTTTTGTTTTTCCCCTTGGAATCTTTTGCAATCATTTGCTCTTAAACTTCAGCCAATTCTAGTTGTTTCTCTCTTCAGCTCTTGTTTGACCTTTTTTACCTACCTCTAAGAATGGTGAGTTAGAATATTATGTTAAATGGAAGCTTTAAAAAATAATAAAGTGCTTTCAGAAAACAAGTTATCTAATTTTTCTGAAGACCTAGTATTTAATCTTTTATAGATCTAACTCAGGAATAGCATCTTAAATGGGTCTGGGGAAAAAATATTCTAAATAGGTAGCATAAAAAGATAGAAAAGATGGATAAGCCTCAGAATAAAGACAGGCATTTCAGCTTGTGAGAGATGAATTGTTTTCTTCTCTCTACTTACAACTCTCTCCTGTGTCTAGAATGATGATCTGAAATATTCAAGCTCCAGCTGCTGAATCTCCAACTTACCCAAATATATATCCAAGATATCCAAAAAGGTACATGCCTATAAATTATCAGTACATTCTTTTTATTATTTAAAGCACTCTTACCCAAATTCTGAAGCATTTTTGTCCTGGAACTAGCAGTGGTCCAAAACAAGTTGAGATCTTTGCAACCAAGAAAATGCTAAAACTAAATCAACAGGCAGTGAGTTCAGCCACAGAGTGACTTCAGTCAGAAAAATTAAGTTGGATATTGAGCAGATCTCTCTCTTTTTTTTGAGCCTGCTATAATGAAATTTGACATAGCAATTTCAGATTCATTTTTCAGCTTGGATGTCACTGTGAGCCTCAGCAACCACACAGCAACTTCTCCAAACATTGAATAGCTGATGTGCTGCTGAAATTTCCTGTTAAGAACCCATCACACATATGAAACAGAAACATTCACAAGGTGTTTTCTTTAGATTTGCTGAAAAAATGTCTGTTACCTTGAAACATAAGCATGTTCCCTACAGATGGAAATTTAATCTCTGAAGGAATCAAAAGGATTGCCTACAGGGGAGTTGTTCCAGAATACTGACTTCTGATTAAATACAGAAATTGACCCTCTAAATGTGAATTAACACTCTCTGCTTCCAAATAAGTTACCTATTTTGAGACAGGATTTAGTCTATTTGATGCAAACATTCAGGATGTCCAACACCATGTACTAATTAGCTGCATCATGTAAATTAAGATCAAAAAGGGGTTTTGCTTGAATTTAAACCTAATTTTGCTGATAAGTCAACAGTCCAACCACATTTTTAGTGCAATATAAAAGCTAGCAATGGAAAATTATATCAATAATATAAGAATAATATCAAAATGTGATATAAAATTAGAACATTGGAGTCCAGCACCCTTTGGAGCAGAGAGTATTTGAGAAGTCTGTGTGGAAACATGGATTGTACCAATGGACTTAAGGGTTGCTTTTTAGGTAAAATCTAGACAATCCTGTGTCACAGGCCAGAAGCACAACTGAGGCTCCTTCTGAGCAGCTTAAATCACACCTGAGCATCATTGCAGAGAATCACTCACCTTGGAAAAGCCCCTTGGGATCACCCAGTCCAACCATCACCCTGCTCTGCACAGCTCACCCCTAACCCATGGCCCCCAAACCACCCTGAAACCCCCCCAGGGCTGGGGACTCAGCCCCTCAGCCATCCCCACGAGCATGGTGGGGCACACTGAGCATATTTCAGCTGGGCATGGACACTGCTAAAGCATTCTTGTGCAGATGCCAGCTTGCTGTGCCCGGGCACAAGGGACTGGTCTCAACTGAAGGCAAGAAAAAGCAGAGCTGAGTGTCTCATGGGAAGGGTTTTAGGGGAGCAACAAAGAACAAGCTCTCCACTGTTCACTGAGACACTGCACAATTCCTGGGGGATGTGAAATTTCACTTTTATTTATTTCTTTTCCCCCTGCAGGCTGAAAGATTAGCAGGGAAGCAAATGGAGATCTGTTTGCTCAGGCACGTGTTACAGCACAGACACCCACAGGCAGCAGCTGAGCCATCAGAGATGCTGCTTACTCCCTGAACTGGGACAATTACAGGTCAATTATCCCTTGATTAAACCATAGAAACATATAAAAAAATATAGGATAAGAGTGCAGGTTGGGATGCATCCTTGGAGACTGTCCAGTCCAATCCCTACCAACGTTTAACAGCTCTATCAATGAAGTGAGAGAAGGGATTCTGACCTCTTAGAGAAGGTTCCAGAGTGTTTTCTCAGGGTGGGAAGTGGGAATTTTAAGTGTAGAACCTGAGTTGTACAGACAGAATAACTATAAGAAGGCACAGCTAACTGATGTGAAGAAGAACAAAGGAAAAACACAGTAAATTAAATTGAAAATGCAATGAGATGTGGGAAAAATGCAATGAGATGTAGGAAAAATGCAATGAGATGTAGGAAAAATGCAATGAAATGTAGGAAAAATGCAAGGAAACAGAATCCTGAGCTTTGAAAGTCTGTTTCTTTCCAGATATCACCTCAATTTTCCCAAGGAGTAAACATTTCATTCTGACCTATCACAGTGTAGAATGCATAGAAAAGTTTAACTCTGTGTCCTTACAATAAATATATATTGCTGCAAAGCTACTCACAGATTATGCTTTCAGTGTTTGAGATTAATCTGTGGAACTTGGTTTCCATCCTTCATTACTCACTGGGCAGTGAAAAAAAAACCCCAACACAAGACACATGAAAATTGAAAATAATATAATAGATGATGTGGGAAAAGGAGGAGGAGCTAAGTGAAATTATTTACTGTTTGCCAAGTAGCATGAAAGATTAAAATTGCCTGATCTGGATGATCCTTAAAGAAAAAAAAAAAGGAAAATAAATAGCTTATGTGATGTGGAATTTTTCTGGAGTATTCACTAGAAAATTATCATTAATATACCTTATATAAAAGTGAATGTCCTGCCTCCTCAGTGGAAACTACTCCAGTTTCCAATGTTCAAAGAGAGTGTCTACATAAAAATTCACTTTTGCAGAGCCACCATGGCAGAGCTCATACCAAAGTTTATATTGTAATTAATTTCCCTACCTTTCACAAGATGCAGACCAGTATTTCTCTGTTCATTTACAGCTTGTTTTGCACGAGGGAGCAAACAGCTGCAACATGACATGACTCCCAGAAGGAACAACTCCTAGTGCATTTCCCAGCCACAGGGCACCACAAAAGACCAGCTAAGCTCTTCTGGGTATTAAAACAACAAGGAATTGGGAAGGAAATGCCAGAGATGCTGCACACTCACATTCAGATGAGGAGTCTCATTAGCTTGATATTCCATCATGACTGCAAAACAAGCCCTGAATCAAATGAGCCCCAGATAAAAGGGGCTACTGTTTGAGCATCTGATGGTGCTGAGCTTGGAGCAGAGCTGATCCAGGAGCAGGGCAGGGGTGGCAGCACCAGCTGGGCTCTGGCAGAAGGCAGAGTGGCAGAATTTGACCAGGGCTTTAGGAAGAAGCCAAAGGTTTTCCATCAAGAAGCCTCCTCAGGTTGCATACCTGAATTTTCCTGAGCAAGAAAAATGCTTTCTGTGGTTTATTCCTCTGGTTAGGCAAACAAGACACTGTGTTTATGCTGTGAATAAATATTTCACTAAAAAAAGCCATTCCATGGAAAGTTTCATCCCAATTAACAACAAAAAAAAAAGAAGCAAGGTTCTATTTTGGGTTTCAATAATGTAAATATATTAAAAACCAAACCACAACCTAAAAACACATTGACTTGTATTGGTATCAAAATTTCACCATTTTCAGGTGCAATGTTATTTCAGAAAAGGTTTAATTAACTAATAAGTTAATAATTTAGAATATATATAATAATAATTTATAATATATATAATTATAATTAATAAGTTGCACCAAAGTGAGCTAGAAACACATCTATAGGCACAGTTTATCTGTAGATAAAGACATGGAAAATGACAATTAAAAGGTGATTAAACTTGACACATCCTACCTTCCAAACTTGACCACAAGACTCATCCTTCAGCTCCTTGAAGCATCATTTGCTGAGCATCAGAAATATTCACTGGAGACCAGAGCATCCTTCTGTGTGACTTCTGGAAAGCAGACACAAAGCCAAAGTGCAAATGCTGACAGCTATTTTTAGGAGACCATTGGTATGTGAAATTACTCAGTTATTTATAAGCTTTGCAGATAAATCTTAGATCACTATCCTACATTAAAACATTAAAAAAAAATCACATTTGTATTTATTCTC
The DNA here is from genome assembly GCA_013401355.1 of Ceyx cyanopectus. Lineage (NCBI taxonomy): Eukaryota > Metazoa > Chordata > Aves > Coraciiformes > Alcedinidae > Ceyx > Ceyx cyanopectus. The sequence continues at coordinate 18,583 of VYZU01091329.1, read as the reverse complement.
CCAAAATCTTAGTGTTACAGACTTATTTCACATTTTTTATTATTCTGATTATCTATCTTGGTATTTTCCCTAGGAAATTTACTTTTTTTCTCTTAGCAAAATTTAGTTTTCAGACCTGAGGGACCAAATGCTTCTAATTATGACAGAAGATACTCTTCTATTTTAATCTTATTTTTTTGGTTCTCTCTTGAAAAAAAAAAAGAAAAAGAAAAAGCATCAGATCTGCTTCCTTCCATATGGAACATTTCTGGAATAGTGTGAGGAGCAGCCAGCAGTAGCCACTTCAGATAGATTTAGCTGGTTAACTCTTTTTTTTCCCTTGATAAGCTAAGACTGTCACCACAATAACAGTGTTTTTATTTCATAAACTCTGATTTTGCCAGCTTTCATCATTGGATTGTTAAATTAACACCATTTTTTCTATGAATCCATAATGTGTTCAACTGACTACTACAAATAGAGGGTGTAAATATGAGAAGGAAAAGAAGCTCACAAATGACTAAGGAATTACTACTAGTCTGCTCCCAAAAAACCTTAGAGCCCATCTCTAGAGTGAATGAAGCTGGGTAAACTATTGTTTATTGAGGATTGTGTTGAAGATTTTAATTTTCATAGGATCTTGTCTGAATAAAAAAATATATTCACATCATGCTAGTCAAAAAATGACACCCACTTCCACTAAATGAAATTTATTGTTGGAAAGTAGAGGAGCACCATTTGAAATGAACTCAAGCCTCTCAAGTTAGCAACGTCTGAGTAATTCTGCTTGAATTTGCTTCAGTAATTCTGCATTTGAAATGTGAAGTTTGTTCAAGAATAGTGCCTCTTATTTTAAGGATGCCAGATGGAAATAATTCCCTCTTAATCAGGAAAACTCACAACTCCCATCAGGTATTCACATATATATAAATATGTATATATATATATATATATATTCAAATCAAGTTGTGTCTCTCACCTTTTTTCAGTTCACTCAGAGTTAACTTTTCCTCCTCTTCTGTATCTGTCACTCCTTTGTGTGAGAGCAAGTCTGAAATCTGCAGAAAAACTTGATTTTTTTTTTTTGAGAAATCTCTGTTTTGCCTCCATCCAGCCACATTTAATAGAGAGTTTGTGCTTACTAGTGAAGTCATGATAAAAATGAGCCATCCTATGTCCAAACTAAAAGATCTCTGTGTTTGAAGCACAGGGGTTTGTTCTCCTTTGCAGCAAAAGGCTTCTGCAACCTGCCACTGACATCTGCACCCACATTTTAAGGAGCAGTTTCCACTGAGAGCATTAATTGCACAGAGAATATGAAATACAGTTTTCCCTTTAAATATGAAAACTCTTCTTCTTGGGCAGACTTGCATAATGAAAAAGGTGGGTTCTTTCAACTCAGTTTAGGCTTATTTAGCTCAGAGGGTTTGGGGAAAAAGAAAAAGAGATGAAAAAAGCCACCATCATCCCCACCACAGGGTGGCTTGGGACCTTCAGGAGGCTCCCAAGACAGCTGCAGCTACATGGACTATGCTAGTAGTTTTATCTATTTATTTTATTTTTTTGGTCTTTGACCAAAATGCAGTATTTTTTCTTCTTCTGAATGATTTTCTAGCAAAAAAAAATAAATAAATCTGCTTTTTGAAAGACCTTGTGTACGTATCCTGAAATAAACCAAAACCTTTAGAAAACAAATTTCTTCTCCCCAGCCCTAATCATCATGAGTAGGGAAAGACATGAGGAAGAGGATCTTTCTCAAAGTTCCTTTTCCTTCCAGCTATTTTAGTACTTTTAAGCTGATTCAAGATCCTGACATGAAAAAAAACTACAAGTACAAAATGGAATTAGCTTTGGGTGGTGGGTTATTAAGTGGGCATCTTGAAATGGAAGGGGGATGCTGAAGGATTGGATGGCCACTCCAAGGTTTTAGAGGCACTGACTCTCCAGAGCAGCTGGGGATAATATCAGTTGCTCTTTGGAAAGAGCAATCCCAGTTTCAGTGCTGCTGCAACTGCCTGAGATGAGATGGATGGCTTTTTGAGTTCATGTGCATTGCTGGTAATTCACAGAGATGAAGCAGGATTGCAATCATACATGTTGCTTTAAAAAGAAAGGAAGAGACTTATTTGTTTGCTTTTTTTGGGCTGCTGGACAATACAATAGTGGGAGCCAGTTTATGATGACTTTTCCCACAGGCTTGCCCTTGGGAATAGCTTTGGGAATAAAATCCTGTTCTTGTGGCACTACAGAAATAGAACGTGGTGCCTTTTTTTAACTGGAAAATGATTACCCCAGGCAGGCTGCTGCAGAGCAGCCAGAACAAAGCTGTGTCCTGCAGTGTGATGCTAATCCCTCTATGTCCATAGGCTTTCAGAATGGAATATTTAGGGAAAGTGGCACAGCCACCAAGTGTATAAACAAAGAGTCAGTAGATGTGGCATTCTCAGCATTCTTTGCAGTGAATTTTAAAAATATGAGCAATCATTTTAACTTGGCCTCTGATGAATTCTGTCCCAGCCACCTTGGCTGAGGCATGGAATACCTGTTCTCCACCTGCAATGCTTAACAGAATGCAAAAAGGCAGAAAAATATGTATATAGCATCACAAACCATCCATCAACACGCTGGCATGAAGTGTATACACTCCCCAGAGCAGTCTGCAAGGGCTGCAAAACCTAGCCAAACCCCAGGGATGCTAATGCAGATTCCTTGGGATCCTGTAAATCATCTCCTGAAGCTGCAGAGATGCTGGTGGCTTTAGATAATACAAAGAGCTTGCCAGAATCTAGCTGGGGGGTGGTAGAGAAAAAAACATCTTTTCACACAGGAAGGTTAGATTCAAAGGGACTTTTATCAGGGTAAAGGTTTTTAGAGCCTCCTAAGGCATTCTGGTAATCCCTGCAGATCTCAGATTTTCTCAGCATTTAACTAAGAGAAATAATTGAATTGCAGCTTTCTCTCTCCAGTGTCACTTTGTTTGCACTTGTGTGCAAATTGCTTTCTGCCTGAAGTTCTTCTTCCAAAGATTCACTGAGAATGCCCCAGAGAGTGTCCCCCACAGCTTGACAGGACAGTTAATACCTAACTTGAAGCTCCACATAGCTCACCAGAAATGAAGAATGAGGTTACAAAATGATTTCTCAGTAGAAATTCCCTCGAGTAACACAGCTTTTCTCAGTTTATTCTGGTGTTGTGCTATTGCTGAAGGAAACACATGTGAAATCCACAACCATCCAAAGTGACCTAACTAATTTAATATCTATTGAAACTGCCTTTCAATCAAAAGTCAGAATAAAAGCAGTACAATGCACATGTTAGAATAATGTGATTGTCCCATTACATGTTTCTAGACACTATCAGGCTCAATGTGAAGAGACCCCACTCAATGACTTAAGAAGTAGGAAACACTTTTGCTCCTCAGTGAATGACTGAGCTACTTGCTCAGCTCACTTTGGAAATAATCCTTCATTTGCTATATGGAAAAAATAAGGTTAGCTCTGGATCCTACCCAAGAGACATTAACTTTTCCAGGTTAGATAAAGCAGACACTTTTCTGGTGGCAGAAAAGTTGAAACTTTGCCCAAAATCCTGAGTCTTGCAGAGGCAACTTTAATTCTGTTAAACCTCAGCAGGAGAATGATGATATTTGTGGAGTAGGAACAGCAAATCCAGGATCTGCTTCCATGAATACAGGTCAGACAAAGTTGGGTTGCTTAAAAAACACTCTTCAGACACAAAGGCTGTGAAGCATCTGTCAGCTTCTCAGCTGACTTCTTTCTGTGGGGCCAAATCATTTCACCTGGAAAGCTAAAATGCTTTGGATGATGGATACAGATTTCAGAGAATACCTTAGTGACTTTCTAAGGTGAGAAACCAAAACGACCCCAGAAAAATAAATGTGAGTTGTTTTGCACTTTAGCCAGTGTTCAGAACTCTGTGTGCCCCTCTCCCAGCTTCCCTCACCTGGGATGCTTTACCTCAGCCACGTGCTGCTGCTCCATCCTGGATCCATGAAGCCTGTGAGCTCTCCAAGGCTTTGCTCACCCCATGCTCTCCCACCTCATCCCAGAGCACCATGCACACCCCAGAACCCTCCACACCTCTCCCAGACAACTTTGCCTTCTCCTTCTGACAGTTTTCCCCTTTCTCTAACTCCTCTGCCTACGGAGGCTTTCCCTCTGTTGCCACCAGAGGTTTTTCAGGCTGCTCAGCCCACGCAAGGTCTTCCCTGTTCTCTTTGATCCACAAACATCTCTTGTTTGTAACTAAAATACAGCATCCCACCTACTTCCTTCTGAGTTTTTTTTACTATGTGGTTGCCATGGTACTGAAGCTTGTGTCTTCTAGCCTTCTGTCTCTGCTCACACTCGTGTCTACACTGTCCCTGTTCAGAGCACAGTGCTCCCCCTTGCTCTCCCCCAAGAGATGGAGAGATGAAGGTGGGGAGCTAAAAGCTCTCTACAGGGAAGAGAGCAGACGTGGGACTTTAAAGTGCAGAAATCTTTTGTTATTGTCAAATATTAAGACAGTATTCTTTTGGCAACTGCAAACTCTGTTGGCCCTGAAAACCAGTCCATACTTAACAGGGCTTTAAGCACTGACTGCCCTCTTGGAAAACTAACAGAAAACAGACAGATTATTTACATCTAGGCCAGGCCTTCTTACTGGCCAGGACACATTTGTCAAAGTGCAATGAGAATACTTCAAGAAAAGCCACCCTTTCCTCCTGAGGCCATCTGGACTCTCTCAAAGCCTTCAGGAGTTCTGTACCCTGAGGCCCTCTTCAGGCTGTGCTTTGGGAAGATGGAGGAAGCAGCGGCCTAGACGGAGAGGCAATGCTCCTGCTCGGCCTTGGGCAACTGTCACCAAAGAATACTTAATAAAAATAAGGGTTGTTTCTCCTCTGCCTTCATGAGAATGAATTTTCATTATTAAATTTATTAGGAAAGTGAGGCCTCAAAGTTATCAAGAAAAATTGTCCACTGTGAGAGGATGGGGAAACCTGGTGGGCCTTTACTGGCCTACAGACCCATGTCCTTGAAGACCTTCAGGTCCCAGCCCTAGTGCCCTCTGGCAATATGAGACAAGGTTTTTCTTTAACTTAGTCCTGTGACATGTTTTTGTCATACCACGGTCATAAGAAATGCTGCTGGGAAAAGGTTAATTTATATACCTTTGTTGTTATCAAATGAAGGTCCTACTCAGGCTAGTGGACATTCCATTTTGTTTGGGGTCACCAAAAATATGAGAACTAAGCATGTTGTCCTTTTCCACATCAGAGCCAGAACCTTTCTTCTTTGCAATGGGACAAACTTTGATTTTTTAGAACCCCTGAGGATCATAATTGCATTGCCACAGACCTCCCTTATATGGACCTTTTACACTCAAGCTCCTACTATAGGTCTAGTTGTCCTTGCCCTTTTTAAGACAAGAGTTTGCACTTCTCTGTTCTCCCTCTGCCTCTGATCTCTTTCACCTCTGAGCAGTTGTTCCCATCTTTGATTTTGCTGCAAAAGTGCTTTCATTTTCATCCACTACTGACCCATCCTCATGTAATACAGGTTACCATGTGATCAGAGATGTAAATAGCTGTGCAGAACCTCTCAGCCATTTATATGCTTCCTCTTCCATGCAAAGAAATAAATGTGTCTCCTTGAAGATTCAGAACACACATGTCCATTGGAGAGAAGTGCTATTAAGTGTGGTCTTTCAAAACTATGTATCCATCATCCGAAGTGTTTCTAAAAGTACTGTGGAAGGTATGATAATTAAGTGTTTCTAATATTTTACCTTTAGTGATATTTTAGCTCTCAACATATTAACTAAGAAAGTTCAAGAGCTTGGAAGTGGGGTCAAGGTGTTCAGCCTTTGGGATGATCATTGAATAACACAGAGTAGCACAAGCCACTTATGTCTGGCTGATTTTATCAAATGAAGTATTTAAATATGATGCTAAAGTTGAGGATTTAGAAGTCTAAAGATTTCCCATTTGTACTACTTGTATAGAACTATAGGAGTTAAAACTTTAACTAGAAAGGTTTATCTCCTTGTAGTGTACAATATGTGAAAACATGAAACCAAGGAACACATCACTTCAGCAGCCATGAGCCAGCACCAGAAGAAAAAGACATTTGTGTCAGCTTCCCATGTCAGTCCACTAGCTTCTTGTCAGTTAATTCTACAGACCTCCAGCAGAAAGGCTCCAAACCACTGCAGGTTTCCCACACGGGATCCTAGAACAACCTGAGACCACACTTGCAATGCTGACAGTCTGCAGTCAGCTCTGGTTGTACCTTGGAAGGACAGTATTGTTTGAAGGACAGTGAATATTTCTGCAGAATAAATTTTTTTCACAATCTTTTTGGCCTAGAAAGTGAATATAAAGCAAATCCCCTCCTTTTCCTATAAAAAACTTGGATCATTTTGTATGTGTGATGCATTCCAGAAGTCAGAGCAACTGTGTACAGATGTATTACTGCACTGTACAGCAGTGCTGAGTGATTGTAGGCAGGAGTTACTTTCAGACAAGTCTCACTACATTCTTTCTCTAGTTAATGGAAAGAGATACACTGCTCCAGTGGGGAATTCAGAACATCTTGGAGTTCCTGAATTGTCATCTGAAATAACCTCTAAGAACATCCTATTTTCTGTAGGAGAATTCACAAAAAAATACCATTAATCTCTGGGCCTGTTCCCTTTCTCCCTTTAAATAAAAACATTCACAGGAAATATTCCTTAGTCATTCCTCTTATGAAATTAAATTTTAGCTTTATGTACTGATCCAGACTTCAAGAAGTAAATCACAAAATTCCATGATCCAACTTCTGCTTTCCTTTCCTCTCTCCTTTCCTTTCCACTTTGCCCAAACTTGTCTAAGTATCCCATACCTTATAACCACATAACCACAGGTATAGTTTGAAACTCTCCCAAACATAATGATTTATTTCACTTAGTCACCCAAACAAATATCACACCTTAGCAGACTTAATCTGTCATAATTAAAATGGATACAGGGCTTTTCCTGTGAAATCTCTTTTGTTGAAAGACGCTGATTGCCTGAAGCCAAAGTTTTTCTGGAATTCCTCAGTTCTGGGGTGGGCTAACTGACAACTGGTCCAACTGGGATGACTCAGGGCTGTAGCAGCAGCTCAGCACATGGGTATGAAGCTGCATGGGCTGCAGCAGCTTTTCTAGTTAGTCATTTGTTCTAGCTGCTTTTTCTACATATATAACTGGATCTGCTCCACATACATGACTGCTTATTTCATATACACAAAAGAAAAGCTTTATTAGCTAGTGGCCATGTTTCTTCATTCTCTGGGAGAGCAGGATTCAAGGCCTATTTCTGAATTAAACTTGGCACTAGCACAGTTTCTGTGAGGAGTTTGGCTACTCAGTGGTTTCCCTTTGTGCGGAGGTGTGAGAAATTCTACAGACATCAGTTTCAGCTCCACAGAGTACAACCAAATTCCCTGAAGCCACATTTCAACATGACACAGCCTGACTTTCACCAGGCAACTTACAATCCTGTGCTCTGATGGTCCAAAACCTTGACTGCATTTTCTTTTATTCAAAACAAGGATCAGATGTGCTTCCAGTCCCTACTGGCCCTCTTCCCAAAGTTGGTGATGAGAGGCAGGCCTAGAAAGAGAGATTTGGGAGAACTCTGTCACATCACTGCTATTTCTAAATGCTTATATGTCAAAGTCGTTGCCAAATGGCCCTCAAATTATTAAGAAAGTTTTGTAGCTATTTTTTTTTCTTTTGTACTTTCACTTTATAACAAGTGTTTGGGACAAAAAAAGGAAGTTTTTTTATGGAGTCGTTGTTTCTGTCTTATCAAAATCATCACAATATTATGATTGATATTCAGAATGATCAGCACATCTCTGGACACAATTGTGTCAAAGCAACTTCTTGTTTTCATTGTACTTCTGCCTTAAAATAAAAGCTATTTATCAAAATCCCTCATGAGCACAGTGTTTCAGAGCAGTCCACATTTGGTTATCCTCTTTCAAATATATTCCAGGCACACAGACAGAGCTGTTGCTTCTCATGAGTTGGAGCAGAGGAAAACACTCAGCATAGCCTCAGGATCATAGCCACAAAAAAATGCAAATTGTATAAGATGGAAGTTAAGACTCAGGTGAAAAGTCTCCAAATCACCTTTTAGTTATTACCCAATTCTCAAGGCACTAAAAGATAGAGGATACTGAGATTTTTAAATAAGAAACCTTAAGTTTAGCCTCTGTACATGACCAAGAGTGGTGTACCTCACCTTACTGCTCCACATCTGTCTCATGGCTAAGCCTAGGCAGGATTCAGAGACTGGACATGTGCTTGGATTGTGTCTACCATCTTGGGTGAAAATCCTGCTGATTATGTGTTCAGGAATTAGCTTTCTCATTATCACCCCTTTAAGCTGTTCCACTTTACATAGCAGAATTATATATTCATCAGACAAGAGAATGTAAGAGTGAGATCCCGAGGGCATTCACCTGGGAAGGAGCAGAACTGGACTCCAACATCTGTTCCAATTATTTCTCTTTATTTTTTTTTACATTTTCTTTGGCTCAATGAATATTTCCCTGCAAAGTCAAACAGCTCCTTCAGATTGAGAACATCAGAGGGAAGAGCACTTCCTAACAAAGAAGAGAAACCATCCAGGCGTGGTGTGTTATGTTGTTTCTTATATAAGACAGATGTTTCTGCTGCCCTACCCTTATTTCTGTGTCTCTGAGTCCACATGCCACGAGGCCAAAACCCATGGAACAGTCAAAAACACTGTACAGGGTTCCAGCTCTTAAGGGAGTGGGTGGTAGGTCAGAAGAATTTGCCTCTCACCTTGGTTTCTAAGGTGTCCTGCTTGCAGGGCACTGTCAAATGAAATTGTTATTTCCAAGAACAGCATGTAAGGATTAAGGATTGATCAAAAATATCAGTAAGAGAAATAAGAAGCAGAAAACTAAGGTATGGGATGGTATAGAACTGTTGATGCTAGTGCTGTCAATCAAGCAGGTAGCTGTCAATCAAGCAGGTCAGAAAGACTTTGCTTCCAAAACCACCCCTACTCTTCTTAACTCTCACTCTTTTTGGTCATTCCAAAACCACTCCTACTCTTCTTAACTCCTGCTGCAAAATCAACTATTCCTAAATTCTATCAGGCATAAGGCTCCTCTCCACCGAGAATAATTAGCTTTCTGATGGAAACAAAAGGGTAATTGTCTCTCCTGGGAACCCTTTGTGATGAGTACTTAGGAATCTACAATTATTTAGCAATCCCTATGTGTGTTTTAAAGTAGAATGGTACCTGGATTGCTTTGCCAGCAGTGTTCTTTTATGGCTTCCCTGATGTCACAAGAAGCTGCTCTGTGTCACCATTTCAGCTCTTAATGCACCCTAGGAAGTTGAAGTATGGTCATTAGTACACAAGGGAATGGTTTTTACAATGAAACTGAACCTTGATTTTAGGGAAATATAAGATATTATTAGCAATAAAACAGTGACACTTATTCCATATTGTCTTAATTAATTATACTCTCTGGAAAAATAATTTACAAAAAAAAAAGCATTAAAAACAAATTAATAGGCTGTAAAGAGCTTCATTGTGATGATGTAAAATGGCAAACTTGCTGGAATATGAGTCACTGACCAATAGAAACATTTTTCATTACAAAGCCATTTCTTAGAATGGCCAAAACTCACAAATAGAAGAGAGCAGAACCAAGCCTGAAGGTATGACCAATAGCAATGCATCCTTTTTATGTTGAAAACCCCTTTTTTTTTCTCTAAAATTCTGGGTTTTTCATACACATTCATTATTTTCCCCATCTAAAAATATTATATCCTTTGATAGACACTTCTTTTGTCCTGAATTAGCTGGCTTACAGTACAGGAGATTTAGAATCAAATCAGAAATATAACTTGCCATTTTTCTTGGTCAGTTCTATCTGA
>VYZU01091327.1:9212-14162 GCA_013401355.1 Ceyx cyanopectus | reverse complement strand
CAAAACTCTTTCTGGGTCATGTTCATTTCTTGTTAAAGGTGCTGGAAATGGTAGTTGATTAGAACCTTTCTTCACAAGTTTGTTACACTTAAATCACTGAGTGGTCTAGGAGTAGTTTTAAATTAACACACCTATAGACCTTATGTTTGGCTAAGCACCTATTTAGGTGGTGCTTATGTTTTTAATGAGAGTTCCTCTACAAAGTGTTTAAGCAGAATTTTCCTAACACGTGGTTATTTGAAGAGTTTTGAGATACTCTATCTAAAATATAGACTGATGCATTGAAACAATTAGCTTCATCAAAGCAGATTTAATATTAAAGTTTACACCTGTTATCTTTTGTCATAGCACAACAATTAGGAAAAATTTTTTGCTCTGGTGACTTATTTTGTAACTGGAAGCATTCAATCCCAATATGCTTTCTTACAAGGAGGTACTTAGTGTATCATCATCATAAATACATCACAGAGCGAACTTGTGTTCCCCTAGCCAATATGTGCGCAATAAAGAATCCATACACTAGATTTCCAAATATAGTATCTTAGCCTGAGAGGTGTATTTTTAGTGATCATCATCTTGAAATGAATTCCTGAAGAATCAGGATGCTATCATCCAAAGCCGTTGTTGCTGGCTTTTGTTTGCATGTTTCTTCTGAAAACCTTCTGGCTGTTTCCATTTTCCCCATTTCTTCACGTATTCCTCAAAGGCTTTCTGGCTGGCCAGCCAATGTGGTGCGAGGAGGAGAGAGGGGTGGGTGTTCCCCCTCCTCTGCCACCCCTCTGCACGGTGGCAGGTTCACAGGCATCGCAACCCCGGCTGCCAGAGAAGCAGAGAAGCCAGCTAAGGGCTGCAACCTCTCTGCCCCGGCGGCTGGCACAGGCTGTTACAGCTTTACCCCCAGGCCAGCAGAAACAAGTGATATTAGAGTGACTTCATACTCTCTGCTGTTGAAATTTCTTCATCTATCTTTTGGATAAACGTAGAGCAGCATCAAATAGTAGTGTCAGAGCTACAGAAACTGTAATTTTCAAGTAGCAGTCCCTCACTGGTGATGGTGGTTATTTAAGCCACGTGATCTAGTGCAATAATTACCAAACCACTGCTCCTTTTCTTTCCACGTTTCCCTTCCAATTATGAGAGAATTTGATGCCTTTTAATGGCTTTAGGAACCAAAGAAATCCTTCTTCAGCATGTTATGACATCATTTTGGGTATGCACACATTATAAATTAAGTTACATAGTTTCCTTACCGATTTAAAACATTAATGCCTTCATTATATGTTTTCAAGCTTGCTATTGTTTAATTTCTCTAGGACAATATAATCAGTTTATTTTTTGTTTCGAATTTGATTCTCCTCTCTGATACATTGCATATTATAGCAAATACTAATAGAAGCTAGCTAAATAGGCTGTGACAATTAAATTAATAATGCATTTTATTTGCAAGTGTTTAGTCTTCATGGTTTGACTGATATATGCAAAGATGGTAATTTATTAAAAGTAAATTCATGTAATTGTACTACAGAATTTGATGGACCAAAAAAAGTTGTCAGCATGACTATCATCAAAAACAGAAAACTGAAATAAGTTCAAAAGAGTACTTGAAAAAAATTAGTTATAAACCCTACAACCTGGGAAATTGGTACCCTTTTAACAAACTTTTCCAAAAGGAGTTCCTGGTGACAAACACTGAGATAGTTCTGAGAAGGAGAGAAGAAATAGATTTACAATATAGTAATCAGTACTGAACTAGTGCACCTTGCTCTGTCTAGCTTTCCATAACCCATAGCTATTGGTTTTTGTATGCACAGAAGGGAGGTGTTTCAGAGGCCGTGGAAGTGTTTGCATGTGCAGATATAGAAAACAAGTGTAACTCACAGTAAGATTACTACTAAAACAACTTCTGGGTTGAATTTTCTTCTTTGTTTTATTTTTTTTTTTTAAGACAATGTTGATTTAAGGGGAAAATACAGTTGAAAATCAGAAAATTTTAAAAGAATTTTAGTAAAATGCCTGCATATTTCAGCCTCAAAAAAACGCTACTTCCTAGTCCGTTATGATCATTGCCATTTAATAGCTAATGCAAAAGTGGAATGTTTTGACATGAAAATTCCTCTAAGGTGTTTTTCCTGTTATTGGAACTGTGATACTGATTTATTGTTAAACTTGAATGTGTCTCAAAACTGGCATGTTATCTGCTAAGTCCAAGGCCAGTACATATTTGGTACTTCAGTGTCAGTAATCTTCATGGGACCTATAACTATATCTTATTGGCAGGATAAATCTTTGGCTACACCTTTATTGTGTCTGGGAGACAATGTGGTTGAGGACAAGGTGAATGTATCAGTAGTGTTAATGCTGCCAACTTCTAATTTCTGTTACACTGTTGTGTTACGTAGGTGCAAATTGTGGCACAACACAGAACAAGCAGATTTTGCACACTTGAGTATAAGGTATATACATACACATGCATAAAAACACAGACAAGAAAATAAAAATAAAAGCCCTGAGTAATTAATCAAGAAGGAATTTTGTCAGTATGAAGCACACCTAGATTTATCTGTTTTTCATATGAACGATACATTTAGCAATTCTTTATAGATTTTTTTTTCTTCAGGACAGCATTAATAATGTACACTATAAAATTAATAGTATATAAGACTTGTATAATAAGTAGAATTTTATCTGCTACATCTGTTTAAACCATTTTTTATGTAAGTTTACCACAGAAAGGCCTTTACTGACAGTTGTTTAATTACCTCACCTTATGAATTTTAAATCATGAATTGCCTCTGAAACAACTTTTTGCATATGAGTAATCCCATTGAGTCAAATAGGATCATTCATATATATAAAGTTACTTGGAGCACAAACACTTGCTGAACTGGAATCTGTTACAAAACATATCCTGTGAAGGTCGTTAATAATGTTTGGGTTTTGTAAGTTTATTCTGGTATTTCTTCATGAGCTTAAAAAATGGGATCAGTGTTACAGGGCTGGTAACATCATACGAAGATCATATGATTTTCAAATGATCTTAATTGATTTGAAAATCTGTAATGATTTTGACTTGAGAGCAATGGTTATAAGTAAAAACCTACTACCATGCATTACTAGCATCCTAAACATATTTAAGGTGTTTTTTTAAAATCAAGTGGAATGATAGTGTATTTCTAAAACTTGTGTGTTTTACACAACCACTTAAAAGTAAAAAGAGGAATTTCCGGGGTACCTGTTGTTCCAGGAGCTTGCATAAGCCCACATCAATTTTGGAATAGCAAATGCTACTAGCATGTATGGTATAAATAATTACCATAACGTATACAATACTGCATGGGATATCACTGGAAGGCTTTGTTGAGGTTTGAGACAAAAATCACCAGGAAAAAATGGAAGAGGGTTTGATGTTCATGTAGCATATACTCTTTAGAAAACAGCATTGTAATAAGTTATGTTGTCCTGATAATTCAATTTTGAATGCAAAGCTAGAAGTGAATTAAATCCTTCAGTCCAATGCTCTTTCATACAACTGAACTGTTAATCCTTATTTCAAAACAGTTTTCTCTGAGTAGAGAAATTTCTGATAATAATTTGATACACCCGGTGTGTATAGTACCACTCTGTATTTAGAAAGTAAAAAGCTCTGGTTGATATGTTACAGCAGAGTTTTGGAAAACAAGTGGCAAAAGTCACAGAGGGACGTGTCATACATACATATGTACCTATGTATATGTATGCAATCATATTGTAATAACTTATTCATGTTCTGAAAGAATGAATTCTCTTAAGTGACAGAAGAGTTCTCACAGAAAGGTTTTCAGTTAGAGGTGTTGTTAGTACCTGGGGAGACCCAGAGAGGCTACCTGCAGGGCAATGTGGTGGCTCTGGCCATCAAGCCTTGTCGTCACCTTTTACTACTTCATACAAATAACTTTGAGCTTTTCAACTGAAACCATACATTACTAGTTTAACTGAATGTGAATGAAGAACTTAATGGATTATTCTCTGCGTTTGGCTTCAAAAGCAGCTTGGAGAGTTAAAAAATCATTCTCTGGAAAAGCCCTAAGGAAGTAAATGTAGCTTGTCCTTAAGTATTTACTAGTTGGAAGCTTGTGATGAGAGGAGGGGAGTCGAAAGGATGCAAAGCTTTATCACTTTTTAGCAGCTGAAGTTTCACCCAAGATGTATGTTAAGCATTCACAAAAATTGGAGGCTTACTTGACCTTCAATAGCAGTTTTTTCCTGTAGAGTTCAGCTCTTGGCTGGTGCTCTAGTGTTTCAGAGTGCAAGTACTAGGTTCCACAGTCACTTGCTGCCTGAGTGCTTTTCACTCTCTGTGGCTGGCCCAAGGAACATGAGGAAGACATTAAGAGTTACCTGGGCTTTCTCAGCTGCTAGAAGTAACTGTGCTAAAAATTCACAGATAGCTTTCCTCAGCTTATTGCCTGTACACGTGTTGTATATGTTTGCTTCTCCAGAAAGAGTAAGCAGCCATTTATACTTTTGAAGACTTTTTTTCACAAGGACAAGTTGTAAATTCAGCATCTTATCAGAAAGAAAAATAACAAGTGAAGGACTGTAAAAGGATGAGTTTATTTTACCACTGCTTGTTATTTGTTCATCCTAAAAATTTTGGCAATCTTATAGTTGAGTTCAAAAGGAGGGGTAATCCAAAGTAAGTTTATTTTAGTTGTCAAGGTAAGATGTGAGATGTTTTGGAAATTTCTGTAGCTGGCAACAATAGTCCTGTTGGGAAGGCTTAGCTGCTGTGGGTAGAAGACAGAGTGAGCACCTAATGGGATGCACACTGCCTGCAGTGAGCACCTCTGGATAATTTTGAGCATTATGACAAGATATAAATTATTATCTTTAATTCATAAACAACCAAGTACTGTCTAGAGCCTAGGTTATTAGTTTCATTAGCAAGTGTACACTGACATTGCCTCTGGA
>VYZU01091326.1:30763-50885 GCA_013401355.1 Ceyx cyanopectus | reverse complement strand
TCATTTTTTATAAAAAAAAAAAAAAAAAAAAAAAAAAAAAAAAAAAGTGGTGATTTCTATTGCCTAAGTTACTGGCTGTCCAGATATTTGAAGCTTAATGTATTTTAGGCCATTGTTCTTAGAGGGTCCAACAGCATGGGTATAACAGGAAAGGACTCCAGTAGCACAAGACTCCTTTAGCTACACCACAGTAGAAATTTGCTGGCATAATTTACTTACATATAAACTGTTTGGAGTAGAGTGCATTTTGAGGTAGGATTAATTAATCAGTATTTAGTCATCTACCTATCTAGTCTGATGTAGTCATTTAATGTAGTAACTTGAGAAAGAAGAGCGTGGATCTTAACAAATTAAACATGTCCAACATGGTGAGGTAGGAAAGGAAGAGCTACTTGAAAAATTGTTGTTAGAATATTTAAAATGGCTAAGGACAGGCAAGAGGAACCCAATCTTTACTACAAAAGGGTCAGCTCATTATTTAGCTTTATAGGTCCTTCAAGAATGATGCTAATGATTAAAATACATTATGAATCTTTATTGAATTATGTGACTAAGGGTAAAGTTCAGTCATACAATGGTATAGCTATGGTACCTGCTACTAAACCATGTGTGGGTTTGAAACACTGAATTCACATGTGCAATAAAGGCTTTTGCATAGTTGCTAAGAAATAAAAAGTATTATTTCTTTTGGCTTGCTCTATAAAATAAGCACAATGCAATACTTTTTCCTACCTTGTACATTTATGTAGTATGTTAACGATGCCCATTTCAAATCACACAAAGTGAATCTACATATAAAACAATGGAATTTTTATTTTAAAAATGTCGAAATAAACACCAAATCTTCATCTCACTGAGGTCACTTGGAGTTTTTTCAGCAGGAAAAATAATGTATATAATAATTAGTAATGAATTGTGTTTGTAACAGGAAAGATATTTTCATTACAATAGTATTGACTATTTCTCTAGGCTAACTACTCCATAAATCTGAAAAGTGATTTAATCTATTTTTATAACCACTGCTGGCTGAACTATGCCTCAAATGAAAACTACTTTATTAAATTAAGTACAAAGTTATGCATTTAGAATTCTGTTTTCTTTGAAAGAAGAATAACAATAATTTCTCTGTTAGTTGGTTTTTTTTTCTCATTTCCTTTTTAATGTATCCAATTAATTCATGATGATCTTAGGAATGCCTGTTTCCTGATCATCTGTCAAAGGAAACAAGTAGAGCCCTGACACCTGACAGTTGCTTGGTGTGTTAATGTAATAATGCTTCTTTTTTTAAAAATATAATAAAAATTTTATATAAATATANATGCCCCTCTGGAAGGGGAAATGTTTTAAAATAATTACTATTTTTCAGTTGAAGGAAACCTGTTGCATAGAGTCTGGCTTATTAATGGTTAAGGGATTTATACACTTTAAGGGTTATAAATGGCACTGCACAGTAATTTTCATACATTAAGTTAAAGTTGCTGCAATTTCTATAAGGTACTACAGTAATGAACTTAAAAAAAAATGGTTTTTTTAATGTGTGTATTCAAATGCCCTATTTTTAATGCATGATCCTAACAAACTAATAAACTTACAAATTCCAATAGCATTTGTGTGATTGCATATAAACTCATTCACCAAAAGGAGGGAAAAAATATACAAAAATTATACAGAGATTAAATTAAATCAAAATGGGGAATATTTGAAAGAATGTACTCAAATTTATTTAATAAAATTAATTTAATGCTGGAAATTTCTTATAAACCAAAAAGCAATTGTTCTGCTTTGAAGCATGATGATATCATAGGTTAAGAGAAAGAAAGAGCAACATTCATTTTAAATGTTTTAGTGTTTTGGGGTTGGTTTTTTTTCTTAATTCTTTTTTGTAGCATTGTCTTTCTGGCACCCTATTCTTCTACGTTTTCAAGGTCTAACAGTATTTGTCACACTTTTATCACACCGTTGTGATTTCTAATGAGGTTTTTAGCTATTATGATAATGAGGTGCACATTATAAGTTTTTAGTTTTGCCTTTTTATTCAAAACAGCTTTTTAAGCACAGACTTTGATTTGATAATATTATTAAAGTTGACTTTTTTTACATCTTCTAAAAATTTACATTTTCATAAAGAATAGTTCTTTAGAACCATTGAATGCTTGATAGATCTGCCTATCTATTTTCAAAACCTAGTTATATATTTGTATTTATACGATTGAATGTTCACATTTTATTTACAGGGCATTATTTTTTTGGTTTTGTGTCTATGGGGTTTTTAATATTGTGAGTAGTAAAGGACAAAATGATCTTTTTTTTAATTATTTTTTTTTCCCTAAAAATTATAGTATGAAATACACTTATGTATGTATGCATATATATACAGATTTGGGGTTTGGTTTTTTTGTTTTGTTGTTTGTTTTTTTTTTACTAAGTGCTGCAGAAATAGAAGTTAAGTAGAAATGCAATTAGGCTAAGAACAGCACAGCATGAAATAGAAATGCATATACATATTCATTTCAATTTTGGAAAGCCAGACAATCAAAAATCCAAATTTTGTACTATAAAACATTCATTACCATCATCAGAAAAAATAACTTCTAAGGTTTTGCATGGGTTCTCAGAGTTTTGCTTGACTTAACTTTTGAAATTATGCTAGAAATATGTTTTATGTAAATACATCATTAGGGATAACTGTGATTATACAGAACAGATGAAAGCTTATACTGTACTGTACAGTATCAAAGTAACGTCTCTCTGACCACAGACTACACATGGTAATGGAGCACATAAATATGAACCTTGGCTTGGGTTGCAGGAGAGGTCAAATATTAGGTATGCAGGCCATTAGTGTTTAATTTCTTGTTTATACCATCATCATCCTACTTTGAACGCTGTTATTGCCTTTTGATGGAAGAATTTCTGTTTAGTAATCCCATCACTGAGTCAGCCTGTTTGCATTCCTTCTTCCTAGTGACTGGTTTCTGTTTAGCACTATTTGTTAAATATTTCATATTCTTTCCCACATAAGTTTACATTATTTTAAGTTCTGCCTTAATCTGAATTCCTAATTTTTAGAGTATATTCTTTGAAGTAATTTTGTATAGTCTTTATCCCATTTAACTTGGACGTCTAAAAGTTGGGTAGTCAAATGTGAACAAGATATTTAAGTCTGCCTTTATAAATGCTTATGTTCCTTTTCATTTATTGTGAAGGTGTACTAGGTTAACTACTTGAGATCTTTAGCCCCTCTCCATAAAAAAAAACAAACCCTAGGTCACTTGAATCAGAGTCTGTTTCCATTCTAGACACCTTAATTTAGTCCATATTTGGACTAAATCCATTCCATTGGTACTATATTCATGTGCAGAGTTGTCCAGGGATGCAAACTGTATCTTCAATATGTAGTTACCCTGTGTCACAGGTTTCTGTGTGCGTCTAAAAACAATTTCCTCAGCTTTAGTTTCAGTTGTTGTAATCCACTGTGCAGCTCATCTAAAATATCTTTTGAAACAGTTATGTAAAAGCCACACTTACCACTGTTTTTGTTTTTTTGTTGTTTTTTTTTTAAGTTTCTAAACTTAATTTGTGTTGAGCAGTCACAGGTTACATTTGTATCATTTTATAATCAATGCACAATGAGGTAAATATGTGGACACATTTTATTATTGATTTTGGTTTATGAATGAATCTTTCTTTTTATTCATCTTCAGTTAATAGACATTTCTGCTGTTAACAGAATTTCACCTTCTGCCTCAGTGCCCTGGAAACTGATTCACAAGGTTTTGCAACATTAACTTGAAATCATTATGTTATTCATCACATACATTGTCCAGAATATTATACTAAATATTGTAAAGTAAATAAAATCGTACAAGCACTTGCTTCATGTTTTCTGTTGAGGTGGAAAAGTTTATGTTTTCCTGAGCCAGTCACTGTGTGGTAGAAAAGCCTTCAGCTCTTTTTAAGGTTCTGAATCTGTTATTTATTGATGAAGACACTGTCACTATGCTTATTTTCATCTCTTAAAATTGGCCCATTCCTTGTCCTCAGTCTTTTTACAATCCCACTCTCTTTCTTCTGCCTTGTAAAGTTCACATGTGGATAAGCTTCATACATATGATAGGCTGTATCACATTAAATATATGATCTAATCACATTAGAAAAAGGAGAAACTATCTTCATAGACTAGCTAATGGAGATAAAATCCAGTATCAGTATTTATAAATAAAATATACACTTTTTTTTTCTACTAAATGCAAAAGTTTCAGAAATCTTTCTCTTCATATTCTTTGAGACAGCTTCCAAATCTACAAAAAAAAAAAAAATAGCTATGGGATTTATTTTTGTTTCCTTATCCAAACAAAGCACATAAGAATATGTGTGTGGTGGGTTAAGGCTGCCCAATCACCCCCTCCTTCACTCCCTGATCTCAAGAGGATGAAGGGAGAAAAATAAGACAGAAAAGTTACAGGCATAGACAGAGATCACTTACAATCACTGCCATGGGAAAACAGACTTGATTTGGAGAAGATCAATAATTTAATTTACTGTCAAAAATAAAGTATTGTTGTGAGAAACAAGGACAGAAACTAAAACACCTTCCCCTAAGACCCTTTTTCCCAAGCTCAAGTTCACTCCTTTACTCTATTTCTGATTCCTGTATTTCCTCCTCACTGAGCAGTGCATCCTAGTCAGTTCACTGCAGATAGAGTATTCCTGAAATTCATCATAGGTCCTCTCCACAGGGTAAAGTCCTTCAGGAAGGGACTGCTCCAGTGCAGGTGCCCAACAGGCCACAGCTCCTGATAGGAAACTGCTCCAGTGTGTGCATTCCACAGACCACAGCTTTTTTCAGGACATGTCCACCTGCTGTGTGAAGTCCTCCTTGGGCTGCAGCATGGATAGCTGCTCCACTGTGGCCCTTCAAGGGCTCCAGTAGCACAGCATGAAACACCATGGTCTTTATAGGTCACAGGGGAGTGTCTACTTAGACTGCTGGAACACCTCCTCCCATCCTTCTCTGGCCTTGGTGTCTGCAAGGCTGTTTCCCACCTTTTCTTTTCCTCTCTTTTCATGGGACTTTGCTCTTTCTCAAATATACTTTGCAGAGGTGCCCCTCCCATAGCTGAAGGGCTCAACCATGCCCTGCTGTGGATCAGTTGCCAGGAACTGTGTCCTACATTGGGACAGACTTGGCCTCTCGTCACAGAGGCCACTCCCATAGCCACCAGCTACCTCCACCTGCACCTGATACAGATTACTAGGTAGATTTTTGCAAATATGTGAGCAATTTAGCACTCATGTTCAGCAGTCAGGAAACGTTTGGGCCTTGGAACATTGATGTGTTCATTCAGTGCCCAACCCATATAAACTGTCCCTTCTGTAGTCCTTCAGCCAAGTATTTCCTTTCCCTCTAGGAAGTGTGCTTCATGGACTTAGGAACACTGTTTCGGAGATGTATTTTATTTCTCAAAGACAGTGAATTTATACATGTGTTGTCACCTAATTTTTCAGGTAGTTTGAAATAGATGCTATAAGAATAACTGTGGGAAATTAAATTCTGTAGGATTTTTTTAAATTATGGTTTCCTTTGTATTTTTGTAATTGGGGGTTTTTTTCTGTTTATTTGTTTGATGGTACTATGGTTAGTGTTGAAATGTAATTGATTATTTAATTATTTGATTCAGCTGTGAAAAAAAATCATAAAACTTTTATCTTTCAAGTGTAAGTCATGATTTCTAGAATAGAATGATTGGACTAGAAATAAATATCTGTATTCACTGTGGAGGAGATAAGATAATTATCATCTGCTTCCTCTTCTCCTGAATTTGAATGTTTAGGAAGAATTGTGTGGGCAACCACACACTGCTAATTTTAGAATTAGTGTCCTACTGTGAAAATCATGTAGGGAGAGAAACTACAGGATGAGAGTATTGGATCCATGTAATTTTTTTCTGTGTGTGGAAATAGTTCCAAGGAAGTTAGTGAAATTTCAAATGTTTAAAGCTATATGTTTGAGTACATAGTGAAGTAGATACGAAAATCTTGGATCAAGGCAGGTGATATGGTGGGAGGTAAAGTTGGTACTGTGGTAAATGTCTTAGAAACCTTCTCCCACCATCCCAGATGAAGTCCTGGTTTTGCAACCTGGTTACTGTTGTTCTTGTCTTGAGCCTGGTACCAAATTCCTGAGAAGTCAAATGTACAGAGGAAGCTGATCAAATGTGGGGTTTCTTTGGCTTGAATCCATGAGGACACATGAACAAAAGAACTGAGAATTAACTGAGTGCTAAGAGAGTTTAGGGATGCTTCTTATGTCATTGCTCTGCAATGTTTGTAACCTGGAGGACAGATGTTATCATTTTCTACAAAATGGTGATGCAATATGAGCATTATACTTTCATAGACATAAAAGTGAGGCAAGAAGGTGTAAGATAAGAATGCATGTATTTAAGATCAACTGTTGCATGCTGTGATGTATAATTTATAGGAGAGATGTCCAGAATAGTGGATGAGTGCCTGTAATTCAAACCTTTGAAGTAATAATTGAATTTTAAATAATACAGTGTTTGTCTATTACTGCATGTAATTAAATTTACTTAGTTTTAATGGTCTTGATTTGGGAGGAAAAGAGTTCAAGGAACATCCACTGATAATAACAATAATACATGTGTTAGGACAAAATATTTCTGAATTATGATTACAGAATAATAGCTTTAAATATTTGTTTCTTAAAGACATTGACTGCTTAGACCTGAGAAAAGAAATTACAAATTGCTGGAGGCAGACACTATGTTAGCTGTTTGTTCATAATGAGTTAAGCAAAATGGAGTAATCTTGATCAGAGCTTCTTAGTGCAAACCTAATATATTATACACAGATAGAAAAAGAAATAGTAAAATAAATTGTGCTATGTAGCAGTGTAGCTTGTCATGAATACATGGAAAATAAGATAAAGCAAAGCAAAGGATCCTATGAAGACAGGCTGAGTTGGGTTGTTCAGCCTGGAAAAAAAAAAAAGGCTTGAGAGGGACATTACAGCAGGCTTTCAGTACTTAAAGGGGGGACTACAGGAAAGATGCTGACTCTTCAGGGAATGTTGCAATAGGACAAGGGGTAATGGTTCCAAATTGAAAGAGAATTGCTCTAGATTTGGATATTAGGATTAAATTATTTACTGTGAGGGTGGTGAGACACTAGAACAGGTTGGCCAGAGATGTTAAGCATGTTCCATCCCTGGAAATGTTCAAGGCCAGATTGGATAGGACTTTAAACAACCTGGCCTTGTGGAAGGTGTCCCTGCTTATAGCAGGGGGGTGGAATTAGGTGATCTTTAAAGTCCCTTCAAATATAAACCCTTCTATGTTTCTAAGGAAGTTTTCTTTTATACCCATTGATCATATTAATGTTCATAAAACAGTATCTTTTGATTTTCAAAGTGATTTTTAGAATCCTGAAACTTCTAACACTTGAAAAACAGCAATCAAATTTGTTCCACTTTTTTTTTATGTCTAGCCAAATGTTATGTCTGATTGGAATTCCTGGATTCAACAGACAAAAATCCCAACAAAACAAACAAACAAACAAACCCAGAATCAAAACTCAACAGCTAATTGTTTTGGATAAACTACTCTATTTACATAGTTTAAACAAAATCTGAACTGAAAGTTTAGTGATTTAGTAGTGGCACTTTATTAATTGAGAGTCAGTGAACTATGTATGCGGAATCAATACTAGCAGTACAACATATAAACCATGAGATATTATTAATAAATGCTAAAAGAAAATGGAATGCTGGCTGCTCCAAGCACCCATTGCATGGGTCTTGGTTCTGCCTGTTGCAGGTGGAGGTGGTGATGTCAGTGGCAGGGCTGCAGGCAGTGCCCAGCCTGGTGTGCTTCATCAGTTCTCTCCCTACATATTTTAAATCACAGTGCTTCTTTTACACCTCTTTTCATTTGTCAGTTGTGGTCCATTAAATACCTTCATACTAATAAAGATAATTATATGTGAAATACAAGAGTTCAAATGTATCAATCTGCAGTCATGTCAATGTCCTTCTACTAATCACTCTGTTAGAAAGACAGACTCAGTGTTTTCAATGCTCTCTGAAACAAAGTAAATACACCATTCCTCCAGGTTAGAATAAAGATGGTTTGGGTCCCTTGTCTACCACCTATTTTGTTTTGTATGCTTTTATATAAATGATGCTACATGGTGGTAAAAAAAAAATTCTACAAAACTATTTACTATGTTGAAATATTATTTTATTGTGTTTCTGTGTTTCATGTCACTCTTAATTTATCTTCTGTTCTGATTTAAAATGAAGTTATAAGCATCCAGCTTTATTTTAGGCCTTTTAAGAAGCTTAATTAAAACAAAGGATACAAGGGGAAGCTGATTTTCACAGCCATTGATACTAATTCTGAAAAATAACATTTTAAATTGTTTCTGACTAAAGCTGTAATAGTAATGGACTGGCTTCTGTCAAAAAAGCAGATTGACACCATCATACCACCATCATAATTCACCTCATTCTAAATCAAGGAGGCAACACATATTCAGTGATGCTTGAACTGACCAATATCATGTTTTGCTCATCCCTTTCCTTTCAGGAAGCCTATAGTTTCTATCCAGTTTGTCACCCCTCAAGTTTTCTGCCAAGAGGTCTTTAATTTCTGTATTGGACCTATTTTTTAATATCTTTGTGTGAAATTCAGTGCTGCTTCATTGGTAAATTTTAGGGATGTAGACTTAGTCACCTTCAGGAAACATTTCCTGCTGGAATATCTTGATATCTTTGTCTTGTAATAGAATTTGACTTTCTGCATTTCATGCTTCTTTCTGGTAAAAGTCTGACAGACCCTGATCAATGCTGTAATTTATTTTTTTTTTCTTCTTTGTCTCTTGTGGTCCAGAGCTGGGTGTCACCATGTTACCTTGATGGAAATAGAAAATACTTTTCTATCCTTCCAAGTTTGTTACTATCTTAATTTCAGGAATAGTTTCCCTGTAGTACTTTGAAAGTTAATGAAGTTATGTACAAAGAGATCTGTTTATTTTTTTCTGAAATATTACCATTCTGACTTAGAATCCATTTAGTCTTTACACTAATAATTTCCTGGCTTGGCTATCATGGAATGAATTTATTCAAGAAAAAGCTACAGCTCTACAGAATTGTACTTCAGTGACTGCAGAAGAGAAAATCAAAGCACATATGAAGATACAGCTAAAAAAGAAGAGGCAGGGATAGGGAAAGAGAGGTTTTCATACATTTATGAAATAGCCCTTGATAGCTGGTCTTTTGTTTACTGACTGAGCCTCCTTAATCTCAGCCTTTCTGGAGGAAACACATTCTGATGCAGTGATAATGCTCTTCTGAAGTGGGGTGCTGGTTAAGTACTACATATTTTTAATTGTACTTTCTCACCTGGCAGTGCTTAACTGTTTCTCAAGAGGGGGGAAAAGACTGCCATGTCTGAAATAAGAAATTGAAGCATTCAGCGATGATTTGACCTCCTCAGTGTCATTGTCCAAGAAACCACACAAGCTTAGCAGGATAGTCAGAAATTTGATGAAAAGGCCACAGAAACAGTAGTATTGACCTTCAACAAGGATATTTAAATTTCAGATTAACAATTGTTGCTGATATTAGAGAATTCTTTCCTAACGCATGGTGTCACACTGCAAGCCTCCAGATTATATCAGTATTCACAAGTTAACCTTTCATTTTTATCTCTTTACATTAAGGCACTCAGTCGTACTGGAGTTTCTCTCATTAGAAGAAGAAAAAAAAGGCCTTTTGAATCCAGGATGAAACAAATATTTTGAATTTTTTATTTGCATTGTGTTTGGTTGGGTTGGTTGGTTTTTTTATGTATTTAACTTGACTTGCATTTTTAAGCTCTTTCTTTTGGATTTTCTTGCTGTGTTTTTTTGGTGGGTTTTTTGGGGGTTTGTTTTGTTGTTTGTTTGTTTTTTTTTCTGTTCCTGTCTTCCTTAGTGCTGTTTTGTGTATTTATTATCTTTCTGTACTGACTTCTAGTGTGCATTGAGCTACTTAAACTGGAATGAATGTACTCTACATGGTATCCTTTCTAACAAAGTTTTAATGCTTCCACAAATTACCACAGCTTCTTTAAGCAATTAGATTTCTCCTTGTGAACAAATATCCCTCTGTGTCCTCTAAAGGACAACAGTTTTATTTCTCAAAGTAGTTTGAACAGTATTTTTGATGTGATGATAGTGAACCAGATGATCCCTGAATCCTGGAAGGAAGATATCTGATATTTTATATACCTGCAGAAAGTAGTCTTCATTTTCGCCTGGGAAGTAAAATTAAATTCTTAGTAGCAATTGCAGTGCTAGTAGCAATTCCTTGTGTTAGTAGAAATTCCTAGTAGCAATTCCAATTTGAAATTGGAACAGGGAGGTTGTGGAGTCTCCTTCTCTGGAGTCATTCAAGACCTGCCTGGATGTGTTCCTGGGTGACTTACTCTACCATGACCTTGCTCTGACAGCGGGGTTGGACTAGATGATCTTTTAGGTCCCTTCCAATCCCTAACATTCTGTGAAATGTTCACCGCCTATAACCTCTAATTTAATACCTGGCAATTATATATGTAAATGTATAATTTGCTTCAGTGAATAGTAAGTGGAACAAAGATACCTTGAACAAGCATTCTGGGTCAATAGTCTTCCAATAGTCTTTCTTTAACATCTTTTACCATCTCACAGGAGGTAGGGAATCTCCTTGCTTTTTATGTAGATATAAAATAACTGTCAAATCATCTTCCTTACAAAACCAATCCCCACCCACGTTTATATGAAGCTAAGCCAAGAAATGAAGAAGCAGATGAGAAGCTTCTTCTACTTTCTTCAAACTTATACTATCAAATCTTATACATTAAAATTTCCTTCTATTCAATTTTGAGAAATATTCAACAGGAGATAAGTAAGGGCAGATTAAAACTAAAAAGATCCTGAGAAACTCACCTATTCCTACTTGTTGCAACAAAATACTAGATTTTACCTGTAAGCCACTGACTTTAAGATTTCACATTAGTTTATTTATATAGTGAATAATACCTCTTCATTTTAAGCAATGAGACAAACCTAGCTGTGAAAAAATTAAGGAAAAAAAGAAACTAGTCACATAGGCAGATGATTTGGGATGCTGAATATTTTTTCACACAAAATCAGAAATTGTCTGTGAATCAGATCACACTTAATCTAACACATTCATAAAGCTAAAAGGCCAACATTTAATTTAATTACTTGTATAACTACTTAAAAATTTCCATGATATAAGTAGAAAATAGGGTATAAGGGTTAAAGGCAGAGGTAATAACAAATAATATTTTCTCAACTACTAGAAACTGAATAAGGACAACTCAATCTCATTAGTGACTGATTTAGTAACAGAAGCTGCAATTCTCTTTACTGATGAATGTTTGTAAAGGCAAATGCCATTGCAACAGGACCTTTTCATTTCCAAAAAGGGAATCTGTCAGGGTGTGAAGTATCATTTAAGTCAAAGACAGAAATTTCACAGCCATGTTTAACCAGGCCCAGGAGCAGAGGCTAAATGCCTAAATACAAGGAAATTATCATGCAATACATTTTACTCTATTTTACTCCCTTTGTACTTCCTAAATTTAATTAGACTTGCCTGAAAGAGAAAGGTTCTGAAATGGAAATTAAGACTTTGTGCCTTTTTAATTTCCAGTTTTAAAAACAAAATTGACCTCCTACTGGTATTGTTCAAGGCAGAAGATGAAGAGTTGAAGTTAAGCACTTTCTTTACTTATGTATTGTGTGTTTGTTTTTTCATAAAAAGCACTATTCTCCCTGCTAGCTGTTCTGTATTCCTCTTTTCAACCTAAAACTTTTTTTTTTCTTTTCTAAGTCACTCTAGAGTAATATACAAATACTTTCTAGATATGAGGATATGGAAAACTTAAAACATATTCCAGTTCTGTATTTTGTACTACAGGCATTAATTTATTTTTTGAAGATGAAGTTTCCCAACGTGGAATGATTTCCCGGGAAGTCAGATGGCTGTCAGTGGAGTAAATTTCTTTCACTCCCCTTCTTGTGTGTAGTATTACTCTAAATCCTGAGAAATATTTCTTAAGAATAAAGTCCATTGACATCAATAGAGCAAGACTGAAGAGAACTAGATTAATTTTTCATTTAAATGTACATATCTGAAAATGTAGACCTTCCTGAGAGCAGTAATGTAATGTGCTCCAGGATTAGAATTGTGCTGTGATTTGAGGTTCACACTTGGAATTATCCTCCAGGCACTTCTGTCAACTGGATTTGTCCAGCCCTCGGCATTAAGAAGGGGAGAGGGAAGTGAAATAATCTATCTGAATGAAAACGTAATTTTCTGGTTTTACATATGCAGTTCTACACTATTATTTCTGACTAATGTAAAAGCAGGCTTTTTTGTGTGTGGTTTTTTTTGGGGGGGGTGGTTCTCTAGCTGTAATGAATGAAGCTCAACTATTTTGTTCTGAAGAAGTTATGGGGTCTTCCCTTGTTAAAAACTGCCATAAGTATCATTATGTTTTTAGGCCAAATGTAGGCCTATCCAAATTATCTTGAAAAACAATGAGAAAATATTTTTTCTTCCTTCTTTAGCTTATCTTGAAACATTATGGAAATATGGAGTTGAATTCTGAAACACTTGCACTATCTCTCAGTTTTGGTTCTGCTGAAAAAATATATAGTGCTATTTTAGCTGCAAGAATTTGGTCAAATCTGGAGTTTCTTCAGCAGAAGAAAAAG
Source organism: Ceyx cyanopectus (assembly GCA_013401355.1). NCBI lineage: Eukaryota > Metazoa > Chordata > Aves > Coraciiformes > Alcedinidae > Ceyx > Ceyx cyanopectus. Next base: position 38,096 of record VYZU01091326.1, on the reverse strand, counting down.
GGTTAGAGAAAGACTTTTTAAACTCTCATCTCCATAGTCCTCAAACTGTCAGAAAAAAAATATGCCAGGGAAAGGAAAGTTAATTGTTGAAGTTACTCTTTTTTTATGTGTGCGCACATGATATAATAAACAGTGTCTGGAAATATTTTGGCTGATGCAAACCTACAAGGCCAGTTTTGAACATCCCACTTGATCTCAGTTTATGCTGTGACCTCCTAAACATTTTCAGAATAATTTGCATTTGGACAAATAAGAAGCAATACAAAATATTTATAACTGCTCTGTGCTTCTGCATACTTTCTGGTTATGCATGACCGTATAAAGCAGGTGTCCTTGTGTATAATGACTTTCATTTCATTTGTTGGCCATTTGCTTGAGCTGTAAAGTAGATATTTTTAGTCTCATGCCCTGAGACTATAACTGTGGCTGTTATTTCAATGGCACAATTTACATGTCAGTAGTATGAAACTCAGTGAACTGTGAGTAGCAAACACACTACATTGTTTTCCAATATGCTGTCTGAAATGAGATTGTGAGGAAAAGAGAATAATAAAATGAAAATTAGAAAAGGAAAGATTGGGTTGTATTTAAAATCTGCTATCCTTAGAGAATCTCATCAATGCAACATGGGACTTTGCTGGTCTCAGTTTATGATCACCTCTCTGTCTTGAATTACTTGTACTTTCATATTATGGAACAGCTATTTCTAATAGCAGGATAACCACATAGACATGGTCTTGATAAAGGAACAAGAGAATATTAAGAAGTATAAAAATAAAACTAACCAATGAGAAAAAAAGGAAAGCACTGTGTCTCCAACTCTTCTTTCATGCTGTTTCATTGTTTATGAGTATTTATACCAGGTTCACTAATAATGTTGTAATCCTTACAACATTTTCACTGGTTTTTAACTCATCACCTACTGAGGCCTCCTACCAATAAGACACGTTTGACTGCTGCTCGTTATACAAGCAGCTCTGTCTTCCCAGCCCTTCTTCTTAGTTGCTTATTCCAGCTTCTCAGTAACAAGTTAGATTTCTATTACTTCACTAATGTAGAAATTAAATTGAAAAGGATTTAAAAAATCAGGTAATTTCTTTCCCAAAATAAAATAAATCAAGTTCAATGATAACAAATACTTGATGAACAAGTAATCAACAAGTCAGATAATAAAGTGTTTCAGGTTCCTTGTCATAAGAGTATTTCAAATCTAACCTGCATCTACCTTGCAGTTTAAGGCTATTTGCCATCATCTGGTCAGCAAGGACATTTCTAAAAGAATATCCAGGGAATTAACTGTCAGTCTAACAGAAAGGCAAAACAGACAAAAATATTTAAGCTTTTTCTATTAAGTCAGTCACAATTTGAAACCTTGTGATTAACCTCATTGCTCTCTTCTGGACTTTCTCACATGTTTTCTGAAGTACCACAGCTAAAACGGATTAGAATAATTAAGCTGTTGCTTGTTTAATTTTGGAAAGAATTGGATATATCGGTATTAATACAACTCAATAGCTTTGAGAGTAGAATGTGAGGTTATTGTCTTGCTCAATTTGTGATCTATTATAAAGCCCTAAAAGCCTCCTTCCACTGTGCTACCCCTCTCATTATTTCTCTTCCTGTATTTCTGTACTTGGTTGTTTCTGCATAGGCATAGTAGTTTTTATTGCCCCTATTGGGTTTTTTAAATTATTATTATCTTTTAAATATTTCAAAAATTTGGGTTTATTTAAAACTTGGACCTTGTCCTCTAGTATCCCTGCAGTCCCTCCCATATTTTAATTTTATTAGCAAATTAAGTAGTAGGCATTCTCTCTGTCCTCCATGTCGTGGAATTTAAATCAAATCCTTCAATTATAGAAACAGGTTATTGATAATTATACTTTGGAATAAGCTTTCCTAAACAGTTTTCCAGTCCTTATGTAGTAGCTTCATCTGTTTCCTCTTTGATTTTCAGAAGATCATTAATTTCAATTGAAAGCTTTAGGAAAGTCAAGATAAGACACTTGTTTAATCTCCTATTCATAATATCTCAATTCTATTATAAAAAAAAAAAAGTCACAAGGAAGGAGGTGGGGTTTTTTGTTCACTACTTGAAGTTTTCTAGCAGTCAGTTGCTGTCTGATCTGTTCCTGAGGACTGAAACAGAAAAGATAGTAAAAATTATTATTTCCTGACATAATATGTTTGCCATTCTTTTCCCACGCTGAGCAGCACAGTAATCCCTTCCTCAGTCCCTTGTTATACTGGATGAGCTTGCAGAGCAAATTCTTCCTATCCTTCAATTTTTACCAGAGGCATTTGCCTATCCCAACCTGATAAGCATATGCCACACATCTGATTGTAGTAAGACCTCCTTACACTCCCTGATGTTGCCTGGCTCCAGTTAAACTCCAACCCCCTATTTGTATGAACCTTGACTTGGTTTTTCATCCTAAATTATACTCCCACTAACAGTTGAAATGCCACTCTTTTAAATTCTAATTTATGCTTTCTGCCCTCTGAAATATGACATCTCAATCCAAAACCATTGTGACTCCCCTGGATCAGCATCCAAAGAGGTGCTTCTACTCCTCAAGTGGGGGAGAGGAGTATTACTTGTCTGAATGAATTATTGCCTCAACACAGTAATATCAACTAGCAGAGTTGAGCCAGCACTACCATACAGGTTCTATTAACCTCAAATTACCATTACAGATGAGCACACATTCAGGTAATGTGTTGTATAAATAAAGCATGCTACTTTATTAAATCAATACACGAATAACAGACTTTCCAGGAGGGGAAAATGCTGCCAATTTGCAAAGAAGGTTACGCAAATGATTTGTAATTTGACTACCCCCAGCTTCTTAATATTGACCTCGAAAGTAACCTATAGGAATAGTGATAAGCTATATGTTTTCAGAAAAAAAAAAGCAAACCATTACAATAAAATCAGCTTTAAATTTATCAATTGCATTTAATTATTCTGAAGGTGAATTGAGCCAATGTATAGATCTACAGTGAGGTATTCCTTTTAAGAGGAAAACTCACACATTAACTACTATGGGTCTCTGAAAGATTGTAGATGAAAGGAATTTTCATTGTTCCACTTACTATGTTTCAAAAAAAAGAACAAAATTATAACCTCACTTCAGAATTTGATTGGATCTCAGAGAGTGTGGAAGGGCTAAAAAAAAAATTATCTTTGCAACTACATATATTAGAAGACTGCCTTTAGATTAAATATATCATTGTCTCACATGAATAGTTGTGCTATACCTTTGGAATACCGAAACCTTATCAAAATTTGGCCTCCATAATGAGTCTTGAAAATGTTTGTATATTGTAAATAAACCCAGAAATTTGCCAAGACAGAACTTTTCATTTCTATATACAACTGGTTTGAAAAGTCAGCAGTGAGTTTACCCTTATGCCTCACAATTTTAAAATGGTTTTCTGAAGCATTGTGCTCTTTTTGAAACTGCATAGAAATTAAAATTGGACATCTGTATCTTTATTGCAGGTTTTGAGGTCTTTTCTCAAGATCTTTTCTTGACATCCACTTTTTGCAATGGAAAGAACGACTCACTTTCTACCTTACATCCTCTATTAAGGAGTCTGTCACTCCCATGAAACATTTTTTTCCAGTGATGTCACATTCTCTGAACCATCTCATGGTAGTATAGTCCATAATGAAGATTTTAAATACTGTTTTCAAACCAGTGCTGTAAGTCAGTGCCCCAGGCTAGCAGATAGATCTAGGAATTTGATCCATGATGTTAAACTACAGTGAAGGACGTGTACACTAAAGTGTTAATAGATATCTTTCCACAGTCTGTCATGCCCTGTAGTTCCCCATGTCAAGTACAGCTGGTCAGAAGGTCATGATAAATCATTTCTTTGCATGTGCTGTGTAAAAGAATAGCAGAGTAAAGGAAGACTACACATCAAAACAGNTGATAATTATACTTTGGAATAAGCTTTCCTAAACAGTTTTCCAGTCCTTATGTAGTAGCTTCATCTGTTTCCTCTTTGATTTTCAGAAGATCATTAATTTCAATTGAAAGCTTTAGGAAAGTCAAGATAAGACACTTGTTTAATCTCCTATTCATAATATCTCAATTCTATTATAAAAAAAAAAAAGTCACAAGGAAGGAGGTGGGGTTTTTTGTTCACTACTTGAAGTTTTCTAGCAGTCAGTTGCTGTCTGATCTGTTCCTGAGGACTGAAACAGAAAAGATAGTAAAAATTATTATTTCCTGACATAATATGTTTGCCATTCTTTTCCCACGCTGAGCAGCACAGTAATCCCTTCCTCAGTCCCTTGTTATACTGGATGAGCTTGCAGAGCAAATTCTTCCTATCCTTCAATTTTTACCAGAGGCATTTGCCTATCCCAACCTGATAAGCATATGCCACACATCTGATTGTAGTAAGACCTCCTTACACTCCCTGATGTTGCCTGGCTCCAGTTAAACTCCAACCCCCTATTTGTATGAACCTTGACTTGGTTTTTCATCCTAAATTATACTCCCACTAACAGTTGAAATGCCACTCTTTTAAATTCTAATTTATGCTTTCTGCCCTCTGAAATATGACATCTCAATCCAAAACCATTGTGACTCCCCTGGATCAGCATCCAAAGAGGTGCTTCTACTCCTCAAGTGGGGGAGAGGAGTATTACTTGTCTGAATGAATTATTGCCTCAACACAGTAATATCAACTAGCAGAGTTGAGCCAGCACTACCATACAGGTTCTATTAACCTCAAATTACCATTACAGATGAGCACACATTCAGGTAATGTGTTGTATAAATAAAGCATGCTACTTTATTAAATCAATACACGAATAACAGACTTTCCAGGAGGGGAAAATGCTGCCAATTTGCAAAGAAGGTTACGCAAATGATTTGTAATTTGACTACCCCCAGCTTCTTAATATTGACCTCGAAAGTAACCTATAGGAATAGTGATAAGCTATATGTTTTCAGAAAAAAAAAAGCAAACCATTACAATAAAATCAGCTTTAAATTTATCAATTGCATTTAATTATTCTGAAGGTGAATTGAGCCAATGTATAGATCTACAGTGAGGTATTCCTTTTAAGAGGAAAACTCACACATTAACTACTATGGGTCTCTGAAAGATTGTAGATGAAAGGAATTTTCATTGTTCCACTTACTATGTTTCAAAAAAAAGAACAAAATTATAACCTCACTTCAGAATTTGATTGGATCTCAGAGAGTGTGGAAGGGCTAAAAAAAAAATTATCTTTGCAACTACATATATTAGAAGACTGCCTTTAGATTAAATATATCATTGTCTCACATGAATAGTTGTGCTATACCTTTGGAATACCGAAACCTTATCAAAATTTGGCCTCCATAATGAGTCTTGAAAATGTTTGTATATTGTAAATAAACCCAGAAATTTGCCAAGACAGAACTTTTCATTTCTATATACAACTGGTTTGAAAAGTCAGCAGTGAGTTTACCCTTATGCCTCACAATTTTAAAATGGTTTTCTGAAGCATTGTGCTCTTTTTGAAACTGCATAGAAATTAAAATTGGACATCTGTATCTTTATTGCAGGTTTTGAGGTCTTTTCTCAAGATCTTTTCTTGACATCCACTTTTTGCAATGGAAAGAACGACTCACTTTCTACCTTACATCCTCTATTAAGGAGTCTGTCACTCCCATGAAACATTTTTTTCCAGTGATGTCACATTCTCTGAACCATCTCATGGTAGTATAGTCCATAATGAAGATTTTAAATACTGTTTTCAAACCAGTGCTGTAAGTCAGTGCCCCAGGCTAGCAGATAGATCTAGGAATTTGATCCATGATGTTAAACTACAGTGAAGGACGTGTACACTAAAGTGTTAATAGATATCTTTCCACAGTCTGTCATGCCCTGTAGTTCCCCATGTCAAGTACAGCTGGTCAGAAGGTCATGATAAATCATTTCTTTGCATGTGCTGTGTAAAAGAATAGCAGAGTAAAGGAAGACTACACATCAAAACAGCTGCCTCACTCCAATGAAGCATAGTGACCCTAAAGTAGGATGTGGCCTCTATTCTCTGCAATATCTGCTATGTCAGAGCTCAGTCATGAAACGATTTATATAAAGGATAGAGATCAGCTTTACTAGTAACTTTTATGTAGCATTAATAGTCAAGACTGCANGCAGTCAGTTGCTGTCTGATCTGTTCCTGAGGACTGAAACAGAAAAGATAGTAAAAATTATTATTTCCTGACATAATATGTTTGCCATTCTTTTCCCACGCTGAGCAGCACAGTAATCCCTTCCTCAGTCCCTTGTTATACTGGATGAGCTTGCAGAGCAAATTCTTCCTATCCTTCAATTTTTACCAGAGGCATTTGCCTATCCCAACCTGATAAGCATATGCCACACATCTGATTGTAGTAAGACCTCCTTACACTCCCTGATGTTGCCTGGCTCCAGTTAAACTCCAACCCCCTATTTGTATGAACCTTGACTTGGTTTTTCATCCTAAATTATACTCCCACTAACAGTTGAAATGCCACTCTTTTAAATTCTAATTTATGCTTTCTGCCCTCTGAAATATGACATCTCAATCCAAAACCATTGTGACTCCCCTGGATCAGCATCCAAAGAGGTGCTTCTACTCCTCAAGTGGGGGAGAGGAGTATTACTTGTCTGAATGAATTATTGCCTCAACACAGTAATATCAACTAGCAGAGTTGAGCCAGCACTACCATACAGGTTCTATTAACCTCAAATTACCATTACAGATGAGCACACATTCAGGTAATGTGTTGTATAAATAAAGCATGCTACTTTATTAAATCAATACACGAATAACAGACTTTCCAGGAGGGGAAAATGCTGCCAATTTGCAAAGAAGGTTACGCAAATGATTTGTAATTTGACTACCCCCAGCTTCTTAATATTGACCTCGAAAGTAACCTATAGGAATAGTGATAAGCTATATGTTTTCAGAAAAAAAAAAGCAAACCATTACAATAAAATCAGCTTTAAATTTATCAATTGCATTTAATTATTCTGAAGGTGAATTGAGCCAATGTATAGATCTACAGTGAGGTATTCCTTTTAAGAGGAAAACTCACACATTAACTACTATGGGTCTCTGAAAGATTGTAGATGAAAGGAATTTTCATTGTTCCACTTACTATGTTTCAAAAAAAAGAACAAAATTATAACCTCACTTCAGAATTTGATTGGATCTCAGAGAGTGTGGAAGGGCTAAAAAAAAAATTATCTTTGCAACTACATATATTAGAAGACTGCCTTTAGATTAAATATATCATTGTCTCACATGAATAGTTGTGCTATACCTTTGGAATAC
>VYZU01091326.1:19029-29907 GCA_013401355.1 Ceyx cyanopectus | reverse complement strand
AAAAAAAAAAAAAAAGCCTCAAGCATTAAAACCATAGTTCAGTGACTTTTTATTTAGTTTTGAAATTGTTCCTTGGACCCTATTAATTCATCTAAGTAACTTTTTCTTCTTTTCTTCTTTTTTATTTTTTTTTTAATACTGGAGCAACTTTTTATTATTTAAAAAGGCATATAAATGTCAAAGGAGACAAATGGCTTATGCTAGGTCTGTCTGCAAGAGGAGAAAGAAGATGCCCTTGGAAAATATAAAGATTGGGAGGACTTTGATAAAAGGTTGAACTAACATTCTCTTCTTCAGAATGCTTTAGAAGGGCAAAATAATAGAAAATAGGAAAAGGAAAGGAATAAGATGTCTGGGAGAAGATTCTTTTATGAAGACTGAAATAATCGGGATCTGAGAGTGAATCTATCTGTGCAGCCAGAAAGACAACATTCTCAAGGCAACCACCTACCCTAATCTGGGGGCAAGAAAAAACAGCTCTTATCAATTGAAGTAAAAATAGAGAATAGCTACATCATAGCAAGAGCCAAACAAAAGGCTTGAGGTAGTAACAAACATTGCAGACTTGTCCTTTTACTGAAGGTTACAGGTAACCCTCAATAAACCCATCATTTATTTTAATCCATGCTTTCTATGAGAATTTTGACAAACCCCAGAATTTTCTGTGCTTCAGGTCACTATTTGTATTTTCCTATTTGTAGGGTTATTTTAAGGATAAAATCTGTCCACCTAAATACTATGTAAGTTTTAATTGAACAAGAGGCCAGCCAACTCAACGCAAAACAAAGCAGCATTAATGAAGCCAGTGGAACTGTCAATAATAGGTATGTAGCTTAAACCAGTGACTCTAATTGAATGTGAATTATCCTCTGAATCCGTTTGGCTTTGAAAAATTATAGTAAAGTGATTTGAACTGAATGCTAGAAATGTCATTGGCAGTGTCAGTAGCCACAATCTGTCAGAGCAAGAAACTGTTTAGCCACTGTTTTGGATTCCTTGCCCATGGAGAGTATGCTGCTAAAAGATCATGTGTTGTCAGAGAAGGAGTAAGTGAATTCATGAAATAGAGTCCATGAAGGTGGCACAGAAATAATGACAACCTTAAGAATTTTAAGAGCTACAAATCTTGGAACATAGGCAAGTTCTTAAGAAGGATGTAATCTGTCTCCTCCATTTCCATATATCTTATATATCTTTGTACCTAGTGGTAGAAACAAGATTCTTAGTTCTGCCCATATGTTAACTGCTTTTATGTTCTCTAGCTAAATGATGCTTTTTCATAACAAAATACCTTCTGAGTCAAGTTAGTTCAGAATGAGCAAAGGTTTGTAAGTGTCAAATTTGAGTATGTTGAAAGACTGAGAAGAGATAAAGGAGAGGGCAAATGAGAATAATTATTAGGGTCTTACTTTAAAATATTTCTTAGTAACTTTTGGCTTCAGTTTTGGACTTCTGGTTTTAATTTATTTTTGTTGTTGTTCACGACATTTTGAACAGTGTTTAATCATTTTTATTTTTATCTTAGTCTTCTATCCTGAAATATCCCTAATTTCCACAGGTTGGCCAAAGATATTGGTCATGTGTCAGTTTGTGATAAAACTACATTGTTTTTCATACCTTAGGTCTTGACTAATTAGACAATTAGAAACCAATTTAACTACTATCTGCCATTTTAGTTCTCTAATACTTGCTGCAAGGGCTCATTTTCCACCTGTAGTGATTTCCAGATTGCCTATTTTCATTTTAAATTGTTTAAACTCATGATTGTCTCACTAGATTAAAGATACAGCAAAGTGAGAGAGACATTGCTCATTATAAGGTTCAAAAGTAAACTCTTTTTTCTTTTCTTTTTTTTTCTTTTTCTCTTGTGATGATTAGAAAAAGTGTTAGATTTGTTTTTTGGGGTTTTTTTTCCCCCATGGCATAAAATGTACAAAGAAATAAAATACCTGCCACTGTGAATTATGAAGAAAAACAAACTGACTGGTTCAGAGTTAATGTTAGACTAATCCCTTATTTTAAAGGTGCTGTGCTCTTTCTTGTGTAGAACATTTCTACTTACATGGAACAGCAGCTCTGAATATAACTAACTGAACATCACTGTGTCCTGCACTGACCTCAGCACTCAAAGGAAGTTATCAGGAGATGTTTTGAGTGCAACGAGAAGAAAATTACTTCTGTAAAGCAATTTTAAAGCCTAGTTAGATTTAGAAAATATGAAATACAAATCCATATATAATACATGCATACTATATAAGGTCTCTTCAGCTATTTGTTGCTATATACTGCAAACTGTCCCCTGGGATAAAGAATCCAACCCCAAGGTCCTGGTTTGCAGTGAATATAAGGGGTGTTTACTTCCCACTACTATTATAAAAACAATACCATCTCACCCCCAAAACAAAACCAAAAACAAACCATAGGCTAAAAACATTTCATACTGAGACAGATAGGTGCATTAAGAGTAACTGTAGAGATCATATTGTAAATTATAGAAAGCATGACACAGATTATTTTGGGGGGATATTTTTTTAACAAAGCTTTTCATAAACATCTTCATCAAGTACTAGTTGATTGAGTTCTTCAATATAGTTTATGAGTACTGTGCTCTTTGCTGTGTTTATGGATCTATCTAAGATATCCACAGGCCATTTTTTTACAAGCCTCGTTTGTGTCCTTGAGGATTTCCTCCACTCCAGCAGGAACACTCCAGTGTTTTAGTGAGACAATCTTTTCAGAGATAATCTCAGAATGCCTTATGGTAATGAAGACAGCTGCTGTCACAGAGAAAAACTGCTTCGATCTTTTAGTTTAAACCAAATCAGATCTGAAACAGTTTATTGGTTTGCTAATGATATGCAATTAACTTGCAAACAGTGAACTATACATCCAGGATCAATATCAGCTAACACATCAGATAAACCACAAGACTAGACATTATGAAATGTTAATAAATGCCTACAAATTTCTAAGCGCTCTTTCATAACTAATCCCCTGAAAGTCTAATGTTGTACACAGCTATGAGCACTCCTCCACAGCCACAGGTCATGGGGGTTNTCAAAATAGCCTGAGGAAAACACAAGTACACATATAAACAAGCACAAATATGCTAATAGAAAAATTCTATAAGGTACAGACTTGCATATATAGGTACATTAAGTAATTAAGTATATGTAATAGAAACAATGGAAATCATAATTTGACTACAACATTTTGAATAAGCATAAAAGATTGCCTGATGTTTATCTTGTATAATAAGCCAAGTCAGATTACTGGCACACAGTCACAGCTTGCTCTCCTACAGCAACTAGGTGACAAAACTGCAGATCCTCCATTTCCATATATCTTATATATCTTTGTACCTAGTGGTAGAAACAAGATTCTTAGTTCTGCCCATATGTTAACTGCTTTTATGTTCTCTAGCTAAATGATGCTTTTTCATAACAAAATACCTTCTGAGTCAAGTTAGTTCAGAATGAGCAAAGGTTTGTAAGTGTCAAATTTGAGTATGTTGAAAGACTGAGAAGAGATAAAGGAGAGGGCAAATGAGAATAATTATTAGGGTCTTACTTTAAAATATTTCTTAGTAACTTTTGGCTTCAGTTTTGGACTTCTGGTTTTAATTTATTTTTGTTGTTGTTCACGACATTTTGAACAGTGTTTAATCATTTTTATTTTTATCTTAGTCTTCTATCCTGAAATATCCCTAATTTCCACAGGTTGGCCAAAGATATTGGTCATGTGTCAGTTTGTGATAAAACTACATTGTTTTTCATACCTTAGGTCTTGACTAATTAGACAATTAGAAACCAATTTAACTACTATCTGCCATTTTAGTTCTCTAATACTTGCTGCAAGGGCTCATTTTCCACCTGTAGTGATTTCCAGATTGCCTATTTTCATTTTAAATTGTTTAAACTCATGATTGTCTCACTAGATTAAAGATACAGCAAAGTGAGAGAGACATTGCTCATTATAAGGTTCAAAAGTAAACTCTTTTTTCTTTTCTTTTTTTTTCTTTTTCTCTTGTGATGATTAGAAAAAGTGTTAGATTTGTTTTTTGGGGTTTTTTTTCCCCCATGGCATAAAATGTACAAAGAAATAAAATACCTGCCACTGTGAATTATGAAGAAAAACAAACTGACTGGTTCAGAGTTAATGTTAGACTAATCCCTTATTTTAAAGGTGCTGTGCTCTTTCTTGTGTAGAACATTTCTACTTACATGGAACAGCAGCTCTGAATATAACTAACTGAACATCACTGTGTCCTGCACTGACCTCAGCACTCAAAGGAAGTTATCAGGAGATGTTTTGAGTGCAACGAGAAGAAAATTACTTCTGTAAAGCAATTTTAAAGCCTAGTTAGATTTAGAAAATATGAAATACAAATCCATATATAATACATGCATACTATATAAGGTCTCTTCAGCTATTTGTTGCTATATACTGCAAACTGTCCCCTGGGATAAAGAATCCAACCCCAAGGTCCTGGTTTGCAGTGAATATAAGGGGTGTTTACTTCCCACTACTATTATAAAAACAATACCATCTCACCCCCAAAACAAAACCAAAAACAAACCATAGGCTAAAAACATTTCATACTGAGACAGATAGGTGCATTAAGAGTAACTGTAGAGATCATATTGTAAATTATAGAAAGCATGACACAGATTATTTTGGGGGGATATTTTTTTAACAAAGCTTTTCATAAACATCTTCATCAAGTACTAGTTGATTGAGTTCTTCAATATAGTTTATGAGTACTGTGCTCTTTGCTGTGTTTATGGATCTATCTAAGATATCCACAGGCCATTTTTTTACAAGCCTCGTTTGTGTCCTTGAGGATTTCCTCCACTCCAGCAGGAACACTCCAGTGTTTTAGTGAGACAATCTTTTCAGAGATAATCTCAGAATGCCTTATGGTAATGAAGACAGCTGCTGTCACAGAGAAAAACTGCTTCGATCTTTTAGTTTAAACCAAATCAGATCTGAAACAGTTTATTGGTTTGCTAATGATATGCAATTAACTTGCAAACAGTGAACTATACATCCAGGATCAATATCAGCTAACACATCAGATAAACCACAAGACTAGACATTATGAAATGTTAATAAATGCCTACAAATTTCTAAGCGCTCTTTCATAACTAATCCCCTGAAAGTCTAATGTTGTACACAGCTATGAGCACTCCTCCACAGCCACAGGTCATGGGGGTTACAGGCACAGACCCTCACATCAGGGCCTGCTGCATGCTTCTGCCTGCAGACCCTCCTGCAGGATGTGTGGTGTTGTGGCTCTACATGTACCCATCGTACTCTCTATGACTCCTTCAACACAGGTTCTGGTGAGAAAGCCCCTGAAACACCACATCCATACTCCTGATGCAGGTCTCCCCTGCTACATTCCCAGAGACTGCTCCCAGCACCTGTCCCACAGAAGGAGTCTGCCTGTTCTGGGCAGTGTCAATAGACATTAGTGGAACAGCCGCTGGCAGTGTCCAACCTGATGCTCTTCCTCCCCAAGGTGCCTCATTTTCCATAACAAAACATTATGTTTCATTTACACTTCATTTCAAGGAGAGTTCTTAAGTCTCTGTAATTACCTGTAATTATATGATGATCTTTAATCTGGCTGTTGGTCATTGTCCTCTTCAAAATAACTATTCTTTGACAAATTGTCTCCCAGACTGTTTTATCCACCCCACATTTCTTTCTGCTCACATTCCCATCTTTACTAGTGCTGCTATCCAGTCTAGTAGGCAGGACAGGTCTACACAGGCACCCCTTCATAAGTAGTCTCCTTCAGTCAGTTTGCTGCTTTGCTCTCATCCTTTCCTGTTTCCTCAATACCCACCTTGGTGTGTCCCTTCTGGATGGGATGCCAGAACCTTATGATGTCTGTGCCTGGTATTCTCTGTGTGGCTTATCATGCTGACTTTGGCAGCTTTGGTTAAAAGCCTTCTTGTAACTATTTCTACTTTATGTTGTCTTCTTGCACCCTTCTTCTTTCAGACCTAGAGCATTTATGCACGGTAGAATTACCACATCCATATGCATATTATTTTCTTTAAATTCATTTATTTTCTGAAAAAAAAAAAAAAACTGAAACTTTCTCAACCTTTTGACAGCATTATCTTCATTCTGTGTCATTTTTCTGGTTAGATTATACTATGTTTTTTTGGCTCCCCAACCTGTTATTAAAGTTGATAATTTAAGTTTGTATTCTACTAGTGTGTGGCATTTAGGTTTTCAATACCTAGCAAGCTGACCTTTTTTGCGCCTGGGGACAAACTCTGGCTTGTTCTGAGAGTTAAACTTCTTGGGACTGTAGAATGAGGAGTGGATATAGGAAACACAGAAATTATTTCCCTCCTCCATTTTCCCAACCCTCTACTGAGGATTTTTCTTTCTCACTACCATCTGCTCTCCCAAGTTTGGACTATCGGGTTTTTAAATACTTTAGTCAAAATAAGTTCTTTTCTGTGGAATTTTCCCAGCTTTCCTATAGCAAGTTTTTCTGCATCATATATATATGTGTACATATATGAATATTTTATTCTATTTCATGCCTTTGGTATTTTGTTGTGGGTTGTTTTGCATTGTTGTTATTGTTTGTTGTTGCTGTTGTTGATTTTTGTTGTTTTGTTGCAATTCTGTAATCTTATCATAACCAATAGAAGAAAAATGCAGCTCAACATAAGCTGTACTGCTACAGGAGAGTACACTGACAATTTTAATAATGCTACTTCCAGTAGATGTTAATAAACTTTCTTCTACTGTAACTGGATAGTCTGTAGAGCAATAAGCAATGTGTAGACGAGAACTATACATTTCTTCTACTTACTGTTTCTGCAACACAGGTTCCATTTTTGCCTCAGTAAACAATTAAAAGCAATAGGGAACCCACTTGGGATAGTGCAGATAAAAGTCTTTGCCACAGATAAACACAACAATTAATTTTGCTTTCCCAATTTAATAAGCCAAATGAATAAAAGGAAGTTGAAATTGCTCAATATCATTTACTCAGCATTATTAGTGTCCTGTGTGACAGAGATCTTGTGAATAGTTCATTACATTATTAGCATATCAGAGTTGCTTTTTTTCCCCAGAAAGATGCCTTGCCAAGCATCTTAGACCTTTGAACTTCTCTGTGCATAATGATACCTTATGAATTTCTGTTGGATTACTAAAATTAATGCCAAGAAAGAAACAGCTTGAAACTTTAGTTTCTTACTGTATAAGCAGACAGGCTAAGAAACCTGTATCATCCAAACACAATTCCTTCTATCTTCTTTTATTCATCAGATACTGAGCTTGTATTATAACATGTTGTGAGATGACGGATTTCTTTTTCTTTTTTTTTTTTTTGTCAGCTGCAATTTAATGGTTTCATTTATTTATTTATTAAAATCAAAACTGCATGAAAATCATATTGATGGAATAATTTCCAAGATGCCCCAAAATGACAGTGACTGAAACTATTAATATAATAAAAAACATACTGGGACTTCAAAATAGGAACCATTCCTTCATGGTGATGCCTGATAATCTCTGTATTTATATTTCTGATTGTTATCGGTCAAGTTTTCTGCTAAAAAAACTGATTTTTTTTCATATTTGTATTTAACAACCCAACCTATGTAAGGTAAATATCAACTTATGCATGTAATATAGCAATGTCTGTCAGCACAGATAAATATTTTGTTCATCAAAATCAAAATGTATTCAGGTTTGGCTTTCAATTTAGATGTAACAATAATGACAGAAAGTATAGCACAAATTGTTGGTGCTTTCTGAGCTCTCATATGAAAAAAAAAAATCTAATAAGTTTAGAAGTACAGCTCTGTCGACAAAGATACTGGTTGGTTTAAGTTCTAGCAGCAGTTATTAGTTAGAAAAATAACCATTCATGTAAGATATTACTCTTCAAAAGTGTTTACTTTGATACTTACTGACAAAGCCCCGCTTCACATAAAATCACTTGTGATTCAGTGAAAGCAGAGGTGAATGTGTTCCCCAGTGATCAGCATGTACCAGACTATTGCATTTGTACTGGAAAGGTAAAAAAAAAAATTCACAGAGAAGGTAGCAACTATGTTGAATAAAGTAGTCTGCTGAGAGTTAATTCAGAATGAGAAAAAGAAATTACCACTCTGCCATTAATAAAGTCTGGGAGGCAGGTACTAGAAGGCAAGGTAAATCACATAGACAGTTGCACTTTTACTTTGTCAAACAGGCTTCCCAGAGAAGCTGTGGAGTCTCCTTCGGAGACTTTCAAGACCCGCCTGGATCTGTTCCTGTGTGGTCTGCCCTGGGTGACCCTGCTCTGGTAGGGGGTTTGGATCCGATGATCTCCAGAGATCCCTTCCAACCCCTACCATTCTCTATGATTATTTACATTAGTACAATAAAGTATGGAAGAATCAGCTATTTTAAATCCTCTACAAAAAGTATCAGAAACAACTTTAGAAACATCATAAAGTGGTCCTGAGGAATATAGTTCAAACCAGGAATGACTGGAAAATTCTACTTCAAATTTTTGTGAATTTATGATGCTTACTTTTTTATTACAAAGAATGAAAGGAACAATATAAATTTACAGGTTTTTCTTCATATATACCTGTTATATTAACATTATGCAGTCATCCTTCATTAATACTATGCAATCTAAATATGCTCATATAAAACAAGGAATATACATTATAGAGCAAGTATAAATTTCTGGAGAGCCAAGGCCAAAGCACAAGACATAAATTTATTTTTGCATCTGAAAGGAGGTGAAATTAAAGCACTGTCTGGATCATATATAAATAGGGGGTTTTGACTATTTGAATTTGTTTATGCTCTAAGTGTCAGCTAAGAATTCAAAAAATAGATAAGATCTCATCTCATTTTATATTACAGTTTTATGCTCTCTGTAAATCTTCCTTTCTTCAGACAAAGAATCCATTGATAAGGTCATCTCACTTGTTCTTTTCCATCAAACCAAAAGCACACATGATGAGAGTACTTTAGTTGTGAAATTAAGCCTGTAACACTGCAAGTATTTCAGTTGTCATTAGATAACTTTAACTTATAAAGACAGTATCCTTTTCTGATACTGACTTTAAAAAAATATTTATACTTAATACATTCTGCTTAGATAGTATTAAGAGGCACTTATAGCATTTTGAATATTTTGTCATTCAAGAGTTCAAGCTTTGGATAACAATGTGTAATTTGAGATAGTTGAGTAATTATGCACTTGCATATTTTTTGTGATGCTTCTTTAATTGGAAATTGAAATTAAAATAATCTTTTAGAATTATTCTGTGTGAAGAACATTATAGAATAATGTTGGAACTACCACATTCCATCTGATTTGAAGTCTGTTCAAAACAGTATCACTTTCTGCAAATTGCCAGTAAGTACTTCAAGAGCTTCCTGTATCTTGGAAATTGGATGTGAAGAAATCATATTAACATTGAAATCTCTCGAACTTTTGGTTGATAATTGATAAAAGATTCAAATTCCGAGTTCAGGTCCCAGGTTCTTCGAAGATGTTTCAGGATCCTCTTTCACATGGCTAATACTACCAGTCTGAAAGAGGAATTCCTTTAGTGCAATCTGTGGTGCATACCTGATCTCTAAGGATACATTTATGCTCCTCTTTTCTGGAACATCGAAAAGGTGGGTCACTTACCAGAGAGAATACAGACAAAGCCTTGAAAAGTCTGCTGAATGCACAGATTGTTTTCATAAAACACAATAAATTCTACTACCTGTGTGGACTTCAGGTCACTACTTAGGACTTAAAAGTTTCATCAGTACTGATACATCAGTATGAGAATGAGATCATCTATACTAACAAATCTGCAGCAGATTCATAGCATTTGGCCTGTTCTACCTGATGTATTTATAAAGAACTCTAGTTTTAAGTTTAGCTATGAAGTCAGTTGATGGAACATTCCCAATAATCTGTTTTCCTTCAGGTTCCTCAAATTGATACCTAAGACAATTCACTTAGTATTGAACTTGAATACATCTATTTTGTATATAGGTGTAAATAAACTCGTACATACCTACATACCATAAAACAGTCTAAAATGTCACCACCTGAAATAGAAGAACTCTGACAGTGATTTAACCTGCATCTGAGCATCGTGAAATCTTCTTCCCCACCATCATACTAATAGGTACAGAACTATTATTGCCCACGTCTATGAATAGGATATAGAGAAATTATGATTGTACAAGTATTTCATGAAAGTCTCACATGAAACACTCAGCACAGAATTGAGTCTGGTTAACTACATGAGTTTAACACCATAAAATCAGCACTGATACATCTTTTTGTGTGTGTGTGTTGTGTGTGTGTGCAGTATGGCTAGAGAACTATGGGTGTCTATCACTCTTTTTTTTCCCAGGATTTTACTATCCAAGAAATACGAAACCTGAGCAAATCATACCATATGTTAACCACTCTTTAGAAATGAGCTCTCAGAAGCATTTGCAGTGGAAATGAACAGCTCTGTGTGGTCCTAAGCCACAATACAGGTATAGGAGTTAAATCCAAATGAGCCTTTACAGTACTGGACGGAATATACTTCTGAGAGTTTGCATTTTCCATTATACTACTTATATGTATTTTTAACTTGAATTTTGGAGAGGTAACATTGCATATGTGCATTTATATGAGATTTTTTTGTGGGTGTTATTTCAAATTCAGTATGGATCTTAAAACAATTTAAAATGTTTCTTTTATAAACACTTCCTGATTCACTACTGAATAAACTTGCCATGCACAAAGAAAACAGATTTTTTTTTTATTAGACTGAAAAAAATACTAGTGAAAGGGCTTACATTAACTTTATATATAAATATATATATATATCATGC
>VYZU01091325.1:14515-28177 GCA_013401355.1 Ceyx cyanopectus | reverse complement strand
GTGATTGCCTTCATTTTATCAGTAGCCTGCTGTAGAGCAGCTAGCACTCTTTATGGCATATTTCATAACAGCAAGACTGTATCTCAGAATTCAGTCAATTTCAGATTATTTTGCAATATGCTAGTTCTAGTCTGCTTGATTTTGACTAAATGTCCAAATAGCTTTGGTGGGAAACCTGTCCAGGATAGAAATCATTGTACTTTAATGGAAACCATTCAATGGGGAACAGAAGAGTATTAAGGATCTGAAATGGACTTCTAAGCACTAAATCCACATATCAGATCTACACAGTACTATAACAAAGCATTTATGGCAAGCACTTCTTGCTGCTGGCAGCTTTCTTAGTCAAAATGATGTCAAAGTATTCACTTCAGATATTCACTTGCTATATTAGCACATGCTAGACTTTTTGTTTCTTTCCTCCTCCTATCTTGAAGTACAGAAAGAATGCATACAATCCTCTCTATAAAATAATGTTTGATAGGTCTAGGACTTGTCTATGACTTCTCTTTCATGAACCACTGAACATAACTTCCCTAGTAGTGCAGCTAAGAAAAATCTGCACTTACTGAATGGACAGATCTGAGGAAAAAACAAGCCACCTCTTTCTGTTCTCTTCCCATGTAGCTGAGCTTTAAGAGGTTGCTTTTGACTGCATATTAGACTCTGAAACAGAATAAAGTAAGGTAACAGCAGAAAAATGGGAATTTTGGAGAAAAAGATTACTGCAGAAACAGATATGGAAAAAATAAACTTTAGAGTATCTCTTCTATGCATGCCTTGGTCCCCCATATGGGTATTGTCCCTGACTATATGAGCACTAGATATGTATAATTCAGAAAAAGGGTAGTAATATTTTAAATTTCTGTCTGAGTGTATACTGGTTGTTAATATAGTGTGACTACTGTACTGCTAGGAAAAAGATCATTCAGCTAGAGCGACTCTTAACTCTTCATACCAGCTCAAGGAGTTGCAGTGTATTACAGATGATGGAGATGGAAAAAGACTGTGATATATAGTATATTTGACAGTCAATGTAATTTTTTTCTCTTGATGTTATTTTTGTCTAGATTAGTTTTCAATTGTGTCATATGGAGAGGAAAGCCACTCTATAATGAAAAGTAATGGGGTTTAATTTTTTTTAACCTTTTACTGCTGTAAATAATACTTTATTCTCATACTTCATAGTGATTATGAAAAGTGCTCATAATTAGAGTTTCTCAGAATTGACAAAAATAGCTCTGTTACCACAAGCTGTTTCAAATACAGTTTGTATGACAAGTTTTTCATAAAATTTGAAAAACTGAGGTAACTACCAGTGTATCTTACAAAAATTCACTAACCATCTTCTATCATGAATAGAATGTATCTATTCACTATATAACTTTTTAGACTGACTTCAGCCAATTGCAATGCTTTTTTTATTCACTTTGACAATTCTCCAATAAATCCTACTGACATGTCTAAAATCTGAAATAGTATCTTCCTATTTTTGTTCAATAAAGAGCTAAAAAGAATGATCAAAACAAAAATATAACATGAAAGCCTGATCAGAGTCAACAAACTGTCCTCTTATCAAGTATGTCACTATCACCTTTACTCTGTTTCAATAGTCAAATTGACAAGTTTGAGACTAATCTAATGGAAGAGTTAATAGCCTCACTTAAATTCTAGTCCTCTTTCCTCCTATATTTGTTGGATATCCTGTTATGGTGTCAGGGCTTCCCAGTATCAGATTTTCCAATGCAGATCCTCAGCATGAGACTTTCTCCTCTGTAACTTTAGAGATCTCAAATTTATTAAAGAGTATCACCCTATTACCAACAGAAAGAAAACATTTGTGTGTGTCAAAGTGCCAAAGAAACAGAGAATGAATTTTCCTTTAGAAGGGCCCTTTCACTCTTCATTGACTGTAATAGGCAACCAGACACTTGGCTTTAGTCTAGGACCTCAATTCAGAGACAATAAAATGAGGTGAGATATTCTTCCATGGTTTTACTCTCTCTGGGTGTCATTAGTGCTGCGGAATATCTGCCCACACGTGGCTACTGTTGAGAACAATTGTGAAATCCAAAATGAGAATTACATTATTTGGCCCTATGCAAGTCAGTGAATGTTGGCATGATGTAAGAGGAATATCAAGTCAATGGTGCCCTTGAGGCATCCTGGCAGTGGCATGTATTTCTGTGTATTGTGGAGGCTGGAATAAATGCAGTCCACTAATGAACTGAAGAAAAGGTCAATCAAACAGAATTTTTTTTAATCTTTTGTTGATAAAAATGAATGAGTAGAAATAGCCTGTGACTTTATATTTTTAGGATAAACTATCTTTTTAATGAAAGAAAGAAGTTAAATATGCNTTTTTTTTGTTTGGGGGTATTTTATTGTTTATTTGTTTTTTAACAAAATAATTCACACTGAAGAAATGGAAAGTAAGGTTTGGGTTTTTTCTGACCTGGAATTTATTCTTCATCTGTTTCTTGCACAATGTCAACTTTATAAGCATCTCCAACACGGCTTGTTTCTAAAAGGTGATTGCCTTCATTTTATCAGTAGCCTGCTGTAGAGCAGCTAGCACTCTTTATGGCATATTTCATAACAGCAAGACTGTATCTCAGAATTCAGTCAATTTCAGATTATTTTGCAATATGCTAGTTCTAGTCTGCTTGATTTTGACTAAATGTCCAAATAGCTTTGGTGGGAAACCTGTCCAGGATAGAAATCATTGTACTTTAATGGAAACCATTCAATGGGGAACAGAAGAGTATTAAGGATCTGAAATGGACTTCTAAGCACTAAATCCACATATCAGATCTACACAGTACTATAACAAAGCNTTTGAAGATGTAGTACAAAACTGTAGACTGTAAATATTAGCCTATCAGGTGAATATAACAGGTACTTCAGGAACGTGTGGAAACAAATATTACTTTGGACTATTTTAATTTTTATTTCATTTTACTACCTAGAACACTAGAACTACCAGTAAATATAACTTTGATTATAAGAGATTAGAAACCAGAAGTAACCCAAAGGCAAAAATTGTTTGATCCAGCTGTCTACTATCTGTAATGCCTTGTAAGCATAAAAATGCTTTTCAAACCATAGCATAGCTTCTATCATATCTCTTGTGGCTGTTTTTGCAGCAAGCAGCAGCAGAACCATGTAGTTTAGGTTCATTAATTTCACCAAGATCTCTAACAGTCTGTCCTCCTCAGTACCTCTGCAGCTGGGGCATCTCAGCACTCTGCACCAGTGTGTTCCGTCATCCCACAGTCCTTCACTGGTACACTGTCTCCCCTGACTGGTCCCGTCTTAAGTGAACTGAAAAATAAGATGGAAGTGTCACCAGGACTCAGGTGTGATAGCTGTGAGTGGCCCTATAGTTATACCAAGGGACTAGAGTACTGTTATGAGTAACCTGTTGGGGTTACTAGAGATTAAAAAAATCTGACCCCAAAAAATAGTTATGACAAAGTTGGCTTTTTAACTACTCAAAATTTTCATCAAATTCCAATTTTCAAAAAGAAAAAATCATAAGCAAAGTTTACTTTGTGCATCTCTGAAAACTATTTTAATAACGTGTTTTTTGGACTCTATTATTCTTTTGTAAATCTGCACATTTTAGTTTTGTGTTTTTTTGTTTTTTGGTTTTTTTTTGAATGCTTGTCTCTACCTCCTCCTGTATCCTGATTGGTTGGTTACCCTGTTAAGATGCCATCACTGCAGGGAGTTTTATCAAGAAGATGGAGTAGTTTTTCCTTTTGAATGCACTCAGGCTTATATTCATTATCAACAGAGAAGATTAGGTTGGGTTCCACAGCTGGAACCTGCTACTGAAAATGGTCTGTTGCTCTACCCTTTGCACTTAAGAGTTTTATACTGGGACAGAATAATTAAGTGTCCCTGTGGAGTATAGCTGTAGGTTTGTGATGAGGTAGGAATTTAAAAAATAGATTAGGCCCAGCATGCTACCCACTTTTTAGATCAGTAGTAGCTGTTTAGATCCAAGTTACAAAGACATAAGCAACCAGAAGGATGAGTGATGTACTGTACTGAGGGTTGCTTTGCTCAGCAATGATCTGGTTCCTTTTTGCATTCATCAGCTGCCTCGTCTAGCCTGAAGTGTTGAAAGTCAAGACTGACCAAAGGAGAGAGATTAACAAATTGGGCTGAAAGGAAGAAACAGTCAAGAACTGGTCTAACAATGTTTCTTGTTACATTAATTAATAATGAGGGGGGAAATTAACACAGCTTTCACTATATTACAGGGAACTACGTTAACCAGTGTAGAGTGCTTAGGAAAATGGAAGTTCCTGGCCAGATGGTGAAGGAAAGAATTTCTTGTGGCTTCTGAAACAATCCGCATATCAATGCACCTTTGTTCTTGANATCAAATTATTTGGCTTTGCATCTTAGGAGGTGGAAAAAAAAGGAATTTGCTAATAAGGTCAAGTGTTCAAGCCAACCTGAAAGAATGAGTAGTATTATAATTATTCCTACTGCTGTGCAAGCATGAAGCTGATGGATGAAACGAGCCTCCTTAATTATGAACTTTGATACTGTATATTTAGGGTACTGAGTTTAGTCCTGGATCTTTTTGGCCGTGACTGACAGTAGATTGAACTTCAAAAATTGTTTTATTCCTACTGGCACTTGGCATTATTATTCAACAAGGCATCTTCTACATAGTTTAACTAAACAATAGGTCACACAAAAAATATGCAGAAAACTCCTTGAAATTACTGTACTGTGACATCTAGACTTTGAAATTTCCTTCATAGTTTTAAAATTCAAATGATTTTTCAGGACCTCCTTTGAATATTAACAGCCTTGTTATTAATATAATCTCTTTCCCATTTGAGTGAAAAAGTATTTTTTTTAATAAATCATCAACATACTTGGATAAGAGCACAAAAAAAAAGAAAATCTGCATATAAACATCAGATGTGAGTTGAAAGAGGCCTGTTAAATTAATTTCTCCTATTCCCTCTGACTGCTTTGAAGATGTAGTACAAAACTGTAGACTGTAAATATTAGCCTATCAGGTGAATATAACNTGATTTAAGACTGTTTTGTTATGTTACATTCTAAAATTTTATTGCTAGAATTGGGTAAAACAGATTCTGAAAACATTCTTTATCTCCTATATTGTCACTTGGAAGGCNAAACCAAAACCACAAACAAACCCCACCAAAACCCATAAAAAACCCCAAAGCAACAACAAAAAGTCAAAACAAACAAAACAAACAAATAAAATAAAACAAAAAACCACAACCAAAAAAACCCAAAACACAAAGAAGAAAAACAACCAAAAAAAAAACCACCAAACCTACAAAAAACCCCCTCACAAAATGGAAAAAAAAACCACAATAAAATGAACAAAAACCTCAAACATTTGCTGCTTTACTGTTTTTTTTTCTGAGATATGTATTCAAAAAGAATATATATGGGTTTGGGATTAGTTTTTTTTCTTTTAAAACTGAAATGATTAAATATAGTTTCAATGGTGCTGACAATAGCATATAATAAATAGTTCATATAATTGTAGATTATAAAGATTATTTTACAGATTGTGTTTACTGTGTACTTCCAACCCTATCTGTTCGACTGACTTCTGGTGCAATAATATGTATAACTAACTATTTTTGTTACTATTAGGTATACCTGGTCTGAACGTGAAACTAAAAGGCAAGACCACATGTACTTTGTGGTTTTGACCTAAATCAATGAGAAACATCAGTTTCATACCTTCACTCAATATATGGAAAATGTCCTATTGGCACAGATGAACTATCTACCTAGGCTGTATATCTAAATACTTGTCTCCGACAGCTATAATTGAACTTGCTGTTCAGGGACAGCACACAGGACTGTCTGCTCTTCAGTCCATTTCTTTCACAGTTTTCCAACATCTACTCTGCACTGGTGAGACCCCACCTCGAGGACTGTGTCCAGTTTTGGACACCCCAGTTCAGAAAAGACAGAGATTTACTGGAGAGAGTCCAGAGCAGGGCACCAAGATGCTGAAGGGAGTGGAGCATCTCCCTTATGAGGAGAGGTTGAGAGAGCTGGGGCTCTTTAGCCTGGAGAAGAGGAGACTGAGGGGGGACCTCATTAACGTCTATAAATATGTTAAGGGTGAGTGTAGAGAGGATGGAGCCAGACTTTTCTCAATGTCATCTAAGGACAGGACGAGAGGCAATGGGTGCAAGTTGGAGCACAAGAAGCTTAAGGTCAACACAAGGAAGAACTTTTTCCCAGTGAGGGTGACAGAGCCTGGAACAGGCTGCCCAGGGAGGTTGTGGAGTCTCCATCTCTGGAGACACTTAATACCCGCCTGGATCTGTTCCTGGGTGACTTGGTCTAGGTGCCCCTGCTCAGGCAGGGGGGTTGAACTACATGATCTTCTAGGTCCCTTCCAACCCCTAATATCTGTGAATCTGTGAATCTGCTGTCATTGAATTAGCTATGCAATATTGGTCTCCTTCACACCTACTTTCCCCTTCCACCTGTTTGTTTGGTTTTGTTGGTATCAATTTATCCGATCCATTTTTGAACCCCATAGCTGTCTGCCTCTACCTTCTTATAACAACAAATTCCAGAAGTTCACTATCTGCTGTATCAAGATAAAAATAAAACAAGAAACACAAACCAATAGAAAAAAAAACCCAAATTCCAAACCTCTACTTTATAATTTTTAAACGAATAAATTATTTTCAACTGTGTGAAAAAAATGAAGATAGGCCTAATGAGGGATCTTGGATCTGAATATTCCCACATTTTAACATATTTGGGTTCTGAATCAATATAGTAGCTTGAAGCAAACTTTGCAGTCTGAACCAGCACCTCAAGAGGGAAGTTTTGACCTCCAGCTAAACCTTGCAATGGGTCAGTAGCAATGCTTTTGATGATCACAAGGAATCAAAGGCAGCATAGATGGCTGTAAATGAATTTGTCTCAATAATGTTTGACAAACCTTTAGAGGTTTTAATACTTCAGGAATTTGCATTTTAAGGGTTTAGCAGTCTTAATTTCAAGAACAGTCAAAATACTGGAGTGAATCACTGAAGAAAAAGGAGGGATATAGTAGAATATATATGAATGGAGAAGTTACATGCAGGAATAAAGTTAGTGGAAACTGCATCTCTTTGTAGGAATAATGATTTCTGCCATTGGTTCAGCAATTATATAAAAATCTTTATTTGATTTAAGACTGTTTTGTTATGTTACATTCTAAAATTTTATTGCTAGAATTGGGTAAAACAGATTCTGAAAACATTCTTTATCTCCTATATTGTCACTTGGAAGGCTATAGCAGGAAGGTACATAACATGAAGGTAATAAGCATTTCTATATGTAGTGGTCATGTGCTGTTAAGTCCTAATATGTTTTGTTGAATTTGTTTATATAGTGCCATGGCTTCAGTTATACACAGTTTTGGTTGAGAACAGCTTTCAGTTAAGAGACAACATAGATTTACAATCAGTCATTTTATTGTTTATAGCCAGAGATTGTCACAAGGAACATTGCTATATGAAGAGCTGAGTTTACAGGATGTTAAATCAAGCATCTCTGCATACCTGTTTTTGTCTTGTTGAATAATTTTCAGGAGAGACCAACTTTTATATGAAAGAAATTTCTAGATAACAAAGTGCAGGTTGCTAGGTGAAGCATTGAAGAAAATGATTTTGCAGCAGTGATGTCTTCCTTATTGAAACAGTTATCTTGGCAATATTTTTAGAGAAAATGAGTGGATAAAGATTTTAGAACAGTTTTTCATGGATTGTTTTACAGTGAGGATGCCTGATCAAAGTCAAGGAAAATATTTCAGTTGCTTTTGATGGTCTTCAAGATACCATGCTCAGATCTTTTTCTAGGGCCATGTGAGGAAATACTAAATGAGGTCACATACACACGCAAAATAAATAATGGGTTTTTTTAAATCTACTTTTGAGGAATGAAGAAGATCACTCTGCATATAGTAAGGTTACAGTACTCTTAAAGTATCTTCACTAAATCATACATGTTAAAAGGAAGGTTTGAGGAAAGAAGTGAACTACAGTCTGAAATCCACTGCATCATCCTTTTCCAGTAGCCAAGTCTTGTCTTCTGCAAAATTATTTATTCCAAATTGATAAGCAATAGGATAAGAAATGAGTAATAAAACTTGGGAGTGAAAGTTTAAATTGAAGAAAATTCATTATAGAATCATAGAATGGTTAGGGCTGGAAGGGTCCTCCAAAGGGCATCTAGTCCAGCCCCCCTGCAGTGAGCAGGGACACCCTCAACTAGACCAGGCTGCTCAGAGCCTTGGCCAACCTCACCTGCAATAGCTCCAGCTACTTTCCATTAGAAAGTAGCTGTTCTATTAGTTTGGCACCAAGCAAAATGCCTTTTTTTTTTTTTCTTCCCCCATATATATCAGGCTCATTTACAGTATTCATATAGGAATTTTATATTTAAGACAGTTTCTTTTTTTTTTTTTTTCTTTTTTTTCCCTCCCCCCTCTGTGCTTTTAAGGAGAGGAATATCAGGGGAGTCCTATGTGTAGAAGACTTAAGGACTGAAGCTTACTTCATCTTTTGGAATGACTCTAGAATAGCACTTCCACAGTCTTTTAAGTTGTTGCACTCAGGGACAATGTTTTCTACCTTTGAGGTGTACATTAAACATAAATTCCACTGAAACTCACCAGTAAGACTGTATCTTGGAAAAAAAGCATACCATACTGTCTGTGATTTTAACTCTTGGGTATGCCTCAATATGTCTATTGAAGATAAGAATGCAAAAGAGATTGGTTTAAATCAAACACATGAATTTAAATAAAAGAAGAATGGAGCATTTAACTCTACAATAGCTTGCTACTGATTTTTTTTTTTCTTGCCATTTTGGACACTTCTATTCCCCCATCTCAGCTCACATTTCTTACAGTGGTTCTCTCTGACTTCTCATACTGCTGATGAATGGAGAAAGGAAACAGTTATTGAAACACATCAACACTTCAGAAGCTGAATATATAAGGACCACACCAGCTATGTCTAGACAAAGGAAAGGAATGTTCTTGACAGATGCACGTTACAACAGATGTACCAACTTGAACAACAGAATTGGGTCTGGATTTTTAAATGAAATCTTTAAACACCATCAGATAATCCATTTAAAAGAAATTTCCTTTGTCAGTAGTAACTTTTGAAATGTAACAGGGCAAGACCTAGGCCTGTAGCTTTAGATTATTGGGGATATCTCCTTAGTCTTTGGTGTACTGAGTGGCACTTAGAAGTTTAATTAATTGTCCTGTAGGCCAATTTCTGCTTAATTATAAATATTAATTATTAGGTCGTGGGGAAAGAAGAACATTTTTAATTCAGTAAACCTTTAAATTAGTCATCTTTTATGGGATATAAAGAAATACAGCCTGAAATGTGGAAAATCTTAGTGTCCCGGAGCCAATGGAACATTTATTTGTTTGTAAACAGAAGATAAAGGATAGTTTATAGTTTTCAACCACTTTAATTTAAAAACTTTATGATTAGTTTGTGACTTGAGGCATTCTGTCTGTGATTACAAGCTTTCAGCTATGACACTTCAAACTTGCTATACAGAGCAGCTGGTGGCAATGCTTTCTTGCATAAAAGCCTTTGATCCCGTGATGGATGTATGAATTGGGGGGTGTGTGTGTGTGTAGAGGTACAGAATGAAAGTGCTGGGGAATTGAGGAAATAAATAATGAAGCCAGCTGATATTATGATGGCACAGCGGGAACAGCATGTTCCACCCTGGTTTGTGATTTAGTTATGGGGAAGCACTCTTTGAATGTCACTCAGTATTGAAATAAAAATAATATTGTTTGTGCATGATTTGTCAGGAGGGTTTTATTAACATGCTGCAAAAGAAGCTGTTTTCTACACCAGTCCATGAAGTTTTTGAGAGATTTTAACATGTTTAAAATCAAACCAGTAATGCTGTATTTCTGTTTAGATGGGTTTGCAGCCTGGACTGTGCTCTCTTTAGGCTTTAATCCTATGCTTTGATCTGCACCACTGTAAGGGTCCATTGAAGAATAATAGGTTTCTTAATTTATGAACACTATATCTTCATAGCTGTTCTGCTTAATTTCTTTCTTTCTTTCTTTCTTTCTTTCTTTCTTTCTTTCTTTCTNTCCTTCCTTCCTTCCTTCCTTCCTTCCTTTCTCTTTCTTTCTTTCTTTCTTTCTTTCTTTCTTTCTTTCTTTCTTTCTTTCTTTCTTTCTTTCTTTCTTTCTTTCTTTCCTGTGTTATGAAGATGTTAAAAATTGTTAGTGCTTTAATAACTTACTAGTAACTATAAAATATTTTAAAATGTAGCTCTATTTAAGCTTTAGATTTCACTCTGATTGCTAATGATTTCATTCCTTCCTAGAGTCAAATAATTTATTTGTGTAGTGGCAAGCTGAAATACCATCTTGGACGGTGTAAGTATTAAGTGAAAAAGAACAGGAGGTATCTAAGAGCCTGCTAGAGACACCTTTCTGCGTAACCCCCCAAATGTTGTTCCCTGAATAATGGGATTCCTGAAGAATAAGAGCAGTGTAATGTGAGAAGACTGACAGCACCCAGCCAAGGCAGTCAGGGATCTGTCTGCCTGCACAGTTCCCATACAATCTTGTTACCAAAAGATGCATAAAAGTGATGCAGAACAATTTGAAAAGCTTTCTAAATATTTAAATATCTATTAGAGCAGGCTGTAGTGTGTTATGTTGTTAGCAATGTACAGTCTGGTTTGGTTTTACTGTTTGACTACTGTTTATAACTTTTAATCATAGTGCAACTGGAACACAGTATCTATGCTCTATTTTATTTAGAGGTCCAATGACATTGATATGAAAGCTACATATATAAATATGGTATTCTTTGGGTTACTCACTTTCTACCATGGCAAAATAATTTTCTCTNTTGGGGATATCTCCTTAGTCTTTGGTGTACTGAGTGGCACTTAGAAGTTTAATTAATTGTCCTGTAGGCCAATTTCTGCTTAATTATAAATATTAATTATTAGGTCGTGGGGAAAGAAGAACATTTTTAATTCAGTAAACCTTTAAATTAGTCATCTTTTATGGGATATAAAGAAATACAGCCTGAAATGTGGAAAATCTTAGTGTCCCGGAGCCAATGGAACATTTATTTGTTTGTAAACAGAAGATAAAGGATAGTTTATAGTTTTCAACCACTTTAATTTAAAAACTTTATGATTAGTTTGTGACTTGAGGCATTCTGTCTGTGATTACAAGCTTTCAGCTATGACACTTCAAACTTGCTATACAGAGCAGCTGGTGGCAATGCTTTCTTGCATAAAAGCCTTTGATCCCGTGATGGATGTATGAATTGGGGGGTGTGTGTGTGTGTAGAGGTACAGAATGAAAGTGCTGGGGAATTGAGGAAATAAATAATGAAGCCAGCTGATATTATGATGGCACAGCGGGAACAGCATGTTCCACCCTGGTTTGTGATTTAGTTATGGGGAAGCACTCTTTGAATGTCACTCAGTATTGAAATAAAAATAATATTGTTTGTGCATGATTTGTCAGGAGGGTTTTATTAACATGCTGCAAAAGAAGCTGTTTTCTACACCAGTCCATGAAGTTTTTGAGAGATTTTAACATGTTTAAAATCAAACCAGTAATGCTGTATTTCTGTTTAGATGGGTTTGCAGCCTGGACTGTGCTCTCTTTAGGCTTTAATCCTATGCTTTGATCTGCACCACTGTAAGGGTCCATTGAAGAATAATAGGTTTCTTAATTTATGAACACTATATCTTCATAGCTGTTCTGCTTTCTTTCTTTCTTTCTTTCTTTCTTTCTTTCTTTCTTTCTTTCTTTCTTTCTTTCTTTCTTTCTTTCTTTCCTGTGTTATGAAGATGTTAAAAATTGTTAGTGCTTTAATAACTTACTAGTAACTATAAAATATTTTAAAATGTAGCTCTATTTAAGCTTTAGATTTCACTCTGATTGCTAATGATTTCATTCCTTCCTAGAGTCAAATAATTTATTTGTGTAGTGGCAAGCTGAAATACCATCTTGGACGGTGTAAGTATTAAGTGAAAAAGAACAGGAGGTATCTAAGAGCCTGCTAGAGACACCTTTCTGCGTAACCCCCCAAATGTTGTTCCCTGAATAATGGGATTCCTGAAGAATAAGAGCAGTGTAATGTGAGAAGACTGACAGCACCCAGCCAAGGCAGTCAGGGATCTGTCTGCCTGCACAGTTCCCATACAATCTTGTTACCAAAAGATGCATAAAAGTGATGCAGAACAATTTGAAAAGCTTTCTAAATATTTAAATATCTATTAGAGCAGGCTGTAGTGTGTTATGTTGTTAGCAATGTACAGTCTGGTTTGGTTTTACTGTTTGACTACTGTTTATAACTTTTAATCATAGTGCAACTGGAACACAGTATCTATGCTCTATTTTATTTAGAGGTCCAATGACATTGATATGAAAGCTACATATATAAATATGGTATTCTTTGGGTTACTCACTTTCTACCATGGCAAAATAATTTTCTCTCCAGCCAAAAAAAAAACAAACAAAACAGTGTGCTCTCTAAAATGAAGCTGCCAAGGTTGCTCAAAAAAATATAACTGATTAGCATTAACAGAAACTTTCCTGCATTTTTCCGTGTTCATTTCATCCGTTGGTTTCAGGGACAAATAAAACACCCGGGCACTTTGTTTTCTCCTCGGGGCTGGGACCAACTTCACCTTCCCAGTGCTACGACTCGGGGCTGGATCGCCTGCGCCCTTCTGGAGCGCGCCGGAGGGACTTAGGCCTGTTCGCCTCCCTTTCCCGGCACGGCCGCGGCCACCCTTTCGCCCGGTGTGCGATCCGCTCCCCGGGTCGCCAGCGCAGCGGCAGGCGGCGCCGTGGCAGCAATAGAAGGAGGAGGAGAAAGGCCGCTGCCGGCCCCCTCTCGCCGAGCCGCAGCGCAGACAGAGGGCGCTTACGCCATGCGCGGACGCCCCTCTGCTGCGCACCCCCCAGCCGCGCTGCTGCTGACAGGCGTCCGGAGAGACCTCTGCGGCGGGCGGAGCCACGCCTAGCCCCCCCAGCACGGCACGGTCCGCGCAGGAGGGAGAAAGGGACTCCCCGCGTGCGACCGGCCCCGCTGTGCCGTGNGAATTGGGGGGTGTGTGTGTGTGTAGAGGTACAGAATGAAAGTGCTGGGGAATTGAGGAAATAAATAATGAAGCCAGCTGATATTATGATGGCACAGCGGGAACAGCATGTTCCACCCTGGTTTGTGATTTAGTTATGGGGAAGCACTCTTTGAATGTCACTCAGTATTGAAATAAAAATAATATTGTTTGTGCATGATTTGTCAGGAGGGTTTTATTAACATGCTGCAAAAGAAGCTGTTTTCTACACCAGTCCATGAAGTTTTTGAGAGATTTTAACATGTTTAAAATCAAACCAGTAATGCTGTATTTCTGTTTAGATGGGTTTGCAGCCTGGACTGTGCTCTCTTTAGGCTTTAATCCTATGCTTTGATCTGCACCACTGTAAGGGTCCATTGAAGAATAATAGGTTTCTTAATTTATGAACACTATATCTTCATAGCTGTTCTGCTTAATTTCTTTCTTTCTTTCTTTCTTTCTTTCTTTCTTTCTTTCTTTCTTTCTTTCTTT
>VYZU01091325.1:0-13720 GCA_013401355.1 Ceyx cyanopectus | reverse complement strand
CGCCCGGTGTGCGATCCGCTCCCCGGGTCGCCAGCGCAGCGGCAGGCGGCGCCGTGGCAGCAATAGAAGGAGGAGGAGAAAGGCCGCTGCCGGCCCCCTCTCGCCGAGCCGCAGCGCAGACAGAGGGCGCTTACGCCATGCGCGGACGCCCCTCTGCTGCGCACCCCCCAGCCGCGCTGCTGCTGACAGGCGTCCGGAGAGACCTCTGCGGCGGGTGGAGCCACGCCTAGCCCCCCCAGCACGGCACGGTCCGCGCAGGAGGGAGAAAGGGACTCCCCGCGTGCGACCGGCCCCGCTGTGCCGTGCTCTCTCTTTTTCTCTTTCCCCCTTCCCTTCCCTCCTCCTCCTCTCTGCTTTTTCCACCTCCCCTGCCCCTGAGTGAGCACAGCCTCGGATGTCCGGTTTCCTGGTGGGTTTTTTACCTGGCAAACTCCGGATAACTTTGGCGAGAATTTGCAACGCGGCTGGGAAAGTTGGGAGCACCCCTGCAGGCATCTAGGAGCTGCTGCTAACCGCATCTTCTCCATCCCACGGATCTGACCGCCTTGGATATTGTCAGGGGAGGGAGGGGGGAAAGGAAGAGAAGCAGCCTCGTAATTTCGCCTGCATTCCTCCAACTGCCCCGCGGCCCCGCTCCGCTCTCGCCCTGCCATCTTTGCACAATGCACTTGTTGGAGGTTCTGTCCCTGGGTTGCTGCCTTGCCGCCGGTGCCGTGCTCCTAGGACCCCGGCTGCCGGCTGCCGCCGCCGCCTATGAGTCCGGCCAGGGCTACTACGAGGAGGAGCCCGACGTGGGAGAGGTAAAGGTAAGCCCGTGCCCCCGCTGCAGATGCCAGGTCTTTCCTCTTGGCATGTGGCTCCAAGTCCGCTTAGACTTCTTGGAAATTCAACCGAAGAAAATATCTGGGAGAAGCCTTTTCAAGGGGTGGGGAGGGCGGGGGGCTTTAAATGTGGGGAAAAAGGTTTGTTGAAGGAGGAAAAAAAATACTGTTTGGGCTTTCAAGGTTGGTGAAAAGAAGGTTGCACAGTAAACTGTATTTTCAAAGCAAGGCAACACACCTAATCGGCCGGGGCTGCCCGACGGGGAGCGGTCCCGGCACAGACGTTTGCAGCGGAGCCCAGACCGGGCACGACCCGCAGGCCATGGTGCTGACAGCTGGGGCTTGAGTCGCGGGCGGGTCGCGATGTACCCTGAGCTGCTTCGGTGCGGGTGAAGCTGCGGGCTGGGACGGGCAGGGCCGGGGGGCGCGGGAGGGCTAAGATACACTTGGAGGAGCAGCTGTGCGCAGGAACGAAGCGGTGAGGGAGGCGTGTGGGGACGATGACAACAAAACCCGAGGCTTTGTTGAGAAGTCTCTTGGAGTTATTGACGCTTCGGTTTAATTGCTGGTGCGTGGCAGAGTTGACGGGAAGTGTGACACTGGATTCTGTAAATGTTTATTCTGCTCAGGCGTACAGTGAAGATTTGGTTTAGATTCTCAGATTTCAGAGAAATACTGATAATTTTTGTTTTCATAGAAATTTTCATAACACAGAATTCAAGTACCTTTGGCACGTGCTTTGCAGTTCCCGGTATGCTGATGCATAAAAGCGATGCATAGTATGTGGTTTTATAACCATGTGGCATTATGTTTGAGGTATTATCCCATCTCATTGTTTTTAAGATTTTCAACATACTTACTGAAAACAATCATGATCCAGTTAATGGGGCAGGGAGGGAAGTGTGTGGATTTAAAATTAAGATGATTTTTTTTATGTATGCTGTTTTAACAAATAGAATTTTGTGACACACATTACAGGAAGTCAAGTTTTGATAGTATACATTAATTGTACTTAATTCAGGTATTCAAACTGTTGTAGACCTTATGTTGTTCACACACTTCATGTTTTTCTAATAATATTCTGCATGGAATAGATTACTGAGTATACTGTGGTCTCTAATAAATTATTTTAAATATAGCCGAATGCTTAGATTGCAATGTTCTGAATGCTTATATGCTATCAGTGATTATACCGCTTAAATGATTATAAAGTATTTTTCAAACTCAAGCATTTAAAAATACAGGCACAAAATAAATTTCGCTGGTCACTCTTACAACTTAGGCTACTTAGAAAAAGTGAAGGGTAAAAATAAAATATTTTTTTTTTTTTAATTTTAATAAATAAAAAACTCATGACTGTAAATTGGTTACTTTCTGGGTGAAACCACTCTGAGTTGTAAAGCCTCAGAGTAGTTTATGCTGAAAAGGTAGGAAGAATTCAAACAGAAGCATTGTGTGTATTTTGTACACTTAAAGTGCTGAGGTGGAACAGCTGATAGTGAAGATACTTTCTGAAGTGTTGCTCTCTATTCCTATGCATGTGTTGTGAACAGTAACTTTGTTTCTTGAGGGAACCTCAAACTCTTTGGAAGCTGTCACCGTAGCGTGTTGTGTAGAAGTGCAAGTGCTTACTGGAGAAAGGGGAACTGTTAGCAAACCAAAGGAATAAAAGGTCAACACACAGAAAGTGAGTGGGATAGCATGTGTTAAGCAGTTATGTTGACAGAAAAAGGTTTTGTATCTGCCTACTAGTGTGTAGTAGAGAGAGAGAATGACACTTAGTCCAAGCAGACTTAGTAATGTTGGAAGTCTTTAGCTGTGTGTGTGTTTTTGCTGGAACAAAAGTGAGTACTGTGCGTATTTGTTCCTTTGAGATAATGTTGAGATAAATGTCTGAAGTAATTATGAAAGGATTGAATAAGTAAACTGTAAGTAATTGTTTCAAGGAAAATATGATTATGTTGTCAGTAAAAAGTAATCTACTTTAACTTTCTTGACTTAAATGAAAAATGTGCGTTTTGTGTTCACAGATATTGCACTTCCTTTGTTGTTACTTTCCAGTATGCCATACTGCTGCTTATTAGACCAATGCCTAAGTGCAGGTGGTTTGGGTGAACTCTTCACACAATTTAGTTATGTCTCTTTACTCCTATTTTAAGAACTTCAGCTTTAGAAACATTTTTAAAAGTGTGTATGAATTTGAGAGTTCTGCAAGGAGGAAAAGCTTGGTAGAAGATGAGGGTATTGTGGTTCTATGCAGGTGAGTGTGTGTTACACATTAATCTTGTTCTAGAGATTTACAGCAGCTAGGAAGCATTACAGTTATAAATAGCAGTAGTTTTTTTCATACATGGCTCTTGCAAGGGCATGTTCTGCAGCAAGTGGGCACTGATAAGCTTGTTGCAACACTACTTCCCCCACTTATTTTTTTTTTCTCAGCCTAAGGGTAAATTTCATTATTTAACAAGCTTGTAGGGTCCAGATTAATACTTTTCAGCTGAACTGTCTGCTCAGTGGGATGGGAATTCTGCCTGTAAATCACCTCTTGAGATTTCTTGCAGCACAGCAGGGCTGTCCCTATGAGCTAACCCCTTTGCAGTTGCACCCCACTTCTCCCTGACAGGGTGAGAGGCAAGACGACCCAGCTCCATCTGGGTGGCCTGCTGAGAAAGACAACCTGGTGTTTCAGTTCTCTCTGTTTATGGTGTGGCTGGTGGAATCAGCCCTCCTGCCATTGGAGTTCTCACAGTTTGGCAGGGACCTGCCACCTAGTAGGGATGCTACAAAGAGTTACAGCAAAGGGCGGGTGAGCACTTGTGTGACACCAGTGACTTGAAACTTTAGATCTTTGTACTGTGTATGAGTATTTCAGTAACTGTTGAAACGTGTTTGGACTCTGGCTCTTGTTCTTCACGCCATTTTGAATTGGGAATGTGCGGCAGGTATGCACTGTCTACCTAGAAAGAAGAAGTATTTTAGTATCTTTATCGGTGATCTGGATGAGGGGATAGAGTGCACCCTCAGTAAATTTTCAGACAACACCAAGCTGGACAGAAGTGTTGATCTACTTGAGGAAAGGAAGGCTCTACAGAGGGATTTGGACAGGCTGGATTAATGGGCCAAGGCCAGTGGTATGAGGTTCAACAGAGCCAAATGCTGCGGCCTACACTTGGGTCATAAGAACCCCAGGAAATGCTACAGGCTTAGGGATTAATGGCTGGAAAGATGCCTGGCAGAAAAGGATCTGGGGATTGTTGTTGGTTGACAGCTGGCCAAATATGAGCCAGCAGTGTGCCCAGGTGGCCAAGAAGGCCAACAGCATCCTGGCTTGTATTATAAACAGTGTGGCCAGCAGGACTAGGGAAGTGGTTGTCCCCCTGTACTCAGTGCTGTTGAGGCTGCACCTTGAGTACTGGGCTCAGTTTTGGGTCCTTTATGACAAGAAAGATGTTGAGGTGCTGGAACATGTCCAGAGAAGGGCAGCAAAGCTCATGATGGGTCTGGAGCACAACTCTTAGAAGGAGCAGCTGAGGAAGATGGGGTTGTTTAGTCTGAAGAGAAGGAGGTTGAGAGAGAGACTTTACTGCTTTCTACAACTACTTGAGAGGGGATTGTAGCAAGGTGGGTGTCAATCTCCCGTGACTGACAGATAATGGGATACTTTTAAATGATTGTTTTAAAATTATTTTAAGTATGACCTAATAATGAAGTGCTGCTAGTTGGTGGTTTATGGAGTTTAAATACTATTAGTGTGGGAGTGTGAGGGAAAGCACTGTGTTAAATTCTAGGGTTTCCTCTGTCACTGTATCTTGATGGTGTAGTCTCAAACTCATAAGTTTTATAACCACCTCTAAGTTTATGAAGTGTGCCTTACTCTGCATTCTGATGTTACGTGCACTGGTGAGAGGTAAATCCAGGTTTTCTGCTCTGAAAACAAACACAAGCCTCATTCCCAGTAATCAAGCAGACCTAAATTGATTGGGTAGGGAGAATGTTTTGGGTTTTTTTCTGCTGTTGCTGTTTGTCTGCTGCAGCTTTTTCTTTTGTGTGTAGTCACTCTTCTTCAGACGTGTATACACACACAAAAAGGTGCTGTCTTTTTTTTTAGAAGCATGTTTTGCATCAGATACAGTAGGATGAACATAAGTAATATAAAATAGGACCTACTATGAAGACAAAGCAATGCTTCTGCAAACATAATTATTAAACCTTGGTCTAGCCTTTTGTGTGAGTAAAGTACAGTACTGTATTAATCTCTGAGAGCTCATGGCTCTTTCTAGTGTAGGTATGAGTATTCCTGGGAATCTTGTGTAAGCACACTTGTGGGCCTTTGAGGGAATTTATACAGGATTGCTGCTGACAAATAACTACACTTATAAAAGTTCTGAAAAAGCTTTGGGGATCACTTTAGCTAACTGCAGTGTATGGTGGTGTACAGAAACATCCTATGGAAAATATCACTGTTATGCTCACTTTGGTTCAGTGTGTGTTTAAACTCTTGCCTGCTTTTCAAAGGTGGGTGACCTCTTATTTTAGTAAAACCCAACCAAGACTTGTTTTCAGCCTATTGTAGTGATGGTAGTAATCACCTCCCATTGGTACCCTGCATCCAGGATAGGAAATCCCTCTAGAACCTCATGTTCAGCTGCTGCTTTTTTGAATGTGGTCAGTGATTCATTAAAACAAAATGCTTGGAACAAAGGGAATGCAACTGAAATCAGACTGGTATCCTATCAAGTCTAATATCCTAGTTTAATGTAAAAAATGTGCTACAGCTGTTTGTAGAAAGAATTATAAGAAATTCCAAGTAGGGTTATTATTTGAAGGATGTAAGCTCTTTCCAAGTCTAAATTGCTTCTTAAGAGGTTATGTTTTGTAAGGTATTGAATTTTGTGTAGTGAGCATGATTGCTTTCATGATCTATTGTAAATGTTAAATGCCTTTTTTTTTTC
Organism: Ceyx cyanopectus; assembly: GCA_013401355.1. NCBI lineage: Eukaryota > Metazoa > Chordata > Aves > Coraciiformes > Alcedinidae > Ceyx > Ceyx cyanopectus. The sequence continues at coordinate 7,947 of VYZU01091325.1, read as the reverse complement.
CCTAATTCTGCCTTGCTTCTAACCTGAATGATCTGCAATACCAGGTTCCCCTCCAGTACATGTGTATCTGCTTCAAATACACTAACGGTTGCATAAATTACAACAGAATTTTAATTTAAAACATTTATAGCTTAGGGGGACAATGAGGAATTATTTGTTGAATTTCTACTACATATGCATTTGTAAACTTGTTTTGTGTTTATCTGTAAGCAGCAGTTTTTCTGATGACAATATTTGTGTTACTGTATTTTTCCCCTCTTTGTTGCATTTCAGACTGTAGTGAGAAAACAGCTAAACTGTAAGTCATTTACTCTTCTGCTCTTCAGTTGTAATCATTGTAAATCAGTCCCTCTAGCTCTGTAGTAATTTGTTTTTTCTTCTGACATTTCCTGACTTGCCTAAGATGGATATAAGGCCTTACAAGTATGTAGAGACTGAAATTGCCCGTGAATTGCTGTTTTTGTAAGATGCCTCCTATTTAGCAAAGTAACCAAGAGGGATGGTGTTCTTTGTGGAGGAGGAGAAAATAAAGGGAAAAAAACCCACCTTCTGACAAATGAAGGAAAAAACCACAGCAATAGTTGGTATATTTTGGCTATATGGTAGTCTTCTACCTGAGCATGGGTGAATTCTGCTTTAGGGTCAATGTTATCTTCCTAGCTGTAGTTACAATAGCACTAGATCTTCTATAGCAAATTTTCAGGATCCTGGTTATGATGAACTTCAATGAAAAATCATTGCTTAGGGAAATTAATGAAATCAATTATCTGATATTGCCAACACCTTGAACCCTGTAGTACTGCATACTGTTCATATAATGACTCCACCTACTTGGTGACAATTTTCAAATAGCCTGACTTCAAAAATGAAGCTTAAAACCCGTTGAAAGTGTTTTGCATCCTGTTCCTTATTGAATAGAGAAAATGTATTTATTTATTTATTTATATCCTGGATGAGGGAAAATACTGGCAAAGAACTGCGTAAGTCTTGGAAGACACTAGAAGGCTACTGGGGAGCAGGGTTCATGTGTGTTTCTCTTTGGTTGTCACAGGTGTGGCATCCCGTGTTACTCCTTCCTGCTTGTGGCAGTGTTGTGAAACAAGTGATTTCAGGAACTGGCTATCATCTAGAGCAGTGCTTTATACTGTTAAATAGGTTAATTCTTTGACTTTCCTCATCCAAAAACTGTGCTCTGTTGAGAGAGAGCAGAGAAGATTTCAGTGTAAGGGATTACTTTTGAAAACAGATGCCTTGTTTGGCTAGCTATTTCCTTCTTTTTTTGCCTTTTTTTTTTTTTTTTTTCCAGAGGAGGGCAACAAAAGCTGGTGAAAGTGCTGGAAGGAATGATGCTCCTCTGAGGAACAGCTAAGGAGTTGCACTTTTCTAGTTTGGAGAAAAGGACACTGAGGGGCAACCTCATTGCTCCCTACAGCTTCCTGAGGAGGGGATGTGAAGTAGGAGGTACTGCTGATCTCTTCTCCCTGTGATCCTGGGTGAATGGTTGAAAGGGGAGGTTGCCACTGGACATTAGGAGGCATTTTATTATTGAGAGGGTGGTCAAACATGAGAATAGGCTTCCTAGAGAGGTGGTGGGTGTCCCAAGCCTCTGAGTGTTAAGAGGTGTTTGGAAAGTGCTCTTAACAACATGCTTTAACTTATGGTTGGCTCTGAATTGGTCAAGCAGTTCGACTAGATGATCATTGTAGGTCTCTTCCGATTGAAATACCCTATTCTACTAGAAATCATTTGGAAGAAGCAAAACTACTGCATCTTTACTTTGAATTTTCTTTGACTGCAGTATTCATTGGATCCAGTGTGGTGGAATTCTCCGGTTTTCCAGAGTGCACTTGCTGCATCACTAACAATATTTAGAGCCAAGAGTAAAACTGTCTGAGTGAAGCTTCATTTATTAGCTGCTGCCTATTTACTGTTGTTGGTATTGACAGTGAAAGCTTTGGGGCTTCTGTTTGTTTGAAGGATGGTTGTGTTCCAGACTGGCCGAGACATACAGCTAATAAATAACCTCTGCTCAAGGGACAGTCTCATTAGAGAGACAAAGAGCAGCAATTTTAAACGTTGAGGTATTTATTACATTCAGGTCAAATGTTAATCTTCACAGGACTGTACTATAGTTATGATTCCAGTCAGAGACATTCACCCCTTTCCAAATAGGTGTCTAATGTTCAGTATCCTTCAAGCATGGGATCCATAGACACAATCACATGCAGAAAAGCTGGTGGGTGTTGTTTGAGGTGTTATGGCTGCAGATGGTGGGATCCTGGTCTGCCAACTGGATCTTACAGGATTCTTGCTGAGGATGCAGTGTGAGGATGGCATGCATGAATTCTCTTCTCTGGGCCTCCTGTGACCCAGAACAAGCCCAAATGGACACTGATGTGAAAATGATTTCCTGTTCATGGATCTCATTAAGTACCAAGACCAGAATCTGTGGACTCAGATTCATGCTTACATGTGCTTGAAAGTGATCAAACAAGGTTGAGCTTCAAGAACTGTCCATATACCTGATGAACTCACTTTATCCTATATGATGTTAAAGTAACTTAATATACAGAAAGAAAAAAATTTTGAAGAGCTTAAGACATAAGGAAAGCCTGCAAAATGACAAAAATGGTATGGAAAAAACTTGCTTGAACAGCTTCGGTTTTGTTTTACTTAAGAAAAAAAAGGGAGAGCATTTCTTGCCACAAGTGTTGAAAGTAACTTTAAGAGTTCTGGTTTTGCTTTTTCTTTGTGTGTGTCATTTGTTTTGTTTTAGTTTTGTGTGGGTTTTTTTTTAAATCTGTTTTATTTGAAATGTTGCCTTTGTAGTTCTGACTATCTACCACAGTCTTGACCTGTCTTTCTTCTGGACTAATGACTGCTAAGTATTCATAAGTATGTGACACCTTTGTGGCTGCTGTGAGTTGGAGGCTAGAAGGATACCATGAAACTAGGTTTCACTGGAAGTCAAAGAAAGCATTTGTATTTTGTACCCCTAAGAGGATTATTATTTGTCGTACTGCTCAGGATAAAATCTCTGCCTATTACATGCTCCCTGGGACTTAGTGAACGCCACTCCTACTATTTCTTCTTTGAAATGCTGCAGAAAAGGAAAATTATGTAACTGCAATCATTCCATCTATAAGTGGCTGCAGATACACTTGACAGAAACATACTTTGTCTGTAAAAGTAATAGGACCAAGACTCTTGATGGAGACCATATGTATCATTTTATAGAATCACTACTTTTGGTTAGACTAGCAGTGTAATAGATTGTCTGGAGAATCTGTGAGAAATCACTTGCAAGGTAGTGCCTTTCTTCTGTTTGTCTCTTGCCCAGTGACAGATGTTTCCAAATTACAACAGAGCCTCCGACTTCCTCTTCACCCCACCCGCTCTCCAGCAAAGGTTGCGTAACAGGCAGAGTGCTGCTGTGGTACAAACATGACCATTGACTTCATTTCCTTTTGTTCATGTATGTCAAGGTACTTGTGTTAAAATGTCAGTATCTCTTTGCTGTAAGGAATGTAAAAAAAATATTTCCTTTCTATCATTAATATTGAAATATTCTGTGATTTGGAGGAAACAAAGTGATCTTGTTAATAATCAATAGGCTTGCACTGTTGGATTATGGTAAATTCAGTAGAAACATAGAGAAGTGTTTTTTTCCAGGAAGGAAGATAGTGATGGATTGTCATTCCAGCTGGGTATGTTTTTGGCTGCCTAGGAAAGGCAAAATGTTGGTTCATTAAAAAGTATTGAGAACCCTGTTGTGCAGGCCACAGGACACATCTCTCAGGAGAATGTTATTTACTGCTAAATATCTTCCTGTCAGGACTGAATATGAGGGGTATTGGCTAGGCTGCTTTTGTAAAGTTTCCTGGCCTTTCATGGAAGTTTCATGTAAACTGTCAGACTGCAGGAGCTAAGAGGTTAGGCTCAAAATCTTAGAATGGTCTTGAGGGTCTCCTTGCTTGTTTGCTTGGGTACTAGTGATGCTGAGTATCAGCCTTCTGCCTTGTGTTCGTAGGTATACACAGAGTGTACTTTTTCTGAACACAGTTTGGAAAACTCTGGTCTCCTCTGAGGCTCAGCAGAGCCCAACAGGTGGGCAGTTCTCATCTTCCTCAATGCAATTTCTTTCACCTGCTAGGAATGCCATGGTAATGGCACTGGGCATGTGAGATTGTCCAGACCTCCCTTAGGAGGAGGTTCACTCTTTCTGTGCTGAGAGGTGGGTTTGATGAACTGTCCTGACTCACACTGAGATTAAGCTGTTTTAAGAGTGGAGAGTGGGTTGACAAAGGGTTAGTTTTGCAGTTAATGGTTCTCTCTAAGACTGTGGTCAGAGTAAATGCAGCCTGTACAACTGAAATGTGTGGAAAGTGATGCATGAAAAAATGTTTTTATTTTTCTTACCCAATAAGATCTGCCTGTTTCTCTCTGATCATCAACTGTGAAGATTATGAGGATCTTTAAGATTAATGAGAATCCTGCTTGTTTTTTTCTCCAGGTGGCTGGGCCAGCAGGTGATCGAATCACTAAAAACAAATGAAAGGAGTAGTGATCTGTAAAAGAGTTATGAGTATTTTCCTTTTTAAAATATCTGTGGACAGGCTGGTAAGACTGTAAAGGCACATTGAACTGTGATCTTGGAACAGGAAGTAGGGGAAGAAGCAATGAAGGATTTTCAGAGAGCACTACCATGCTTTAAAGGAAGGAAGAAATAGTCTGGTTTGGTGCATCAGAAATAGGCCAGTTTGGAAGAACTAAAGAATTAGGCAAACTCTAAACTGATCAGTCATTATTAATCTGGATTAACAACATAAAAAGAGTCTGTTGTAATGAAACTCTTTGAATATCTTAGCTGTTTCACAAAATTAACAAAATTTCCAAATCCTCATCGGTTGTGGCAGATGGATGTATTTTTCCCTTGAGCCTGTAAGCTGCTGTTTTAGTCCTTGATTAGTTGTCTTATGGTGTTTATTTTGAATATTGGAAGTCACATAAGAGTAGAAGAATGGTTGCACTTGGTCAGACAAAATGTCTGGTTAGCCCTGTATGTCATTTTCAACAGTGTCCAACACAGGTAATCTTGTTGGACAGCTGCTGCTGTACAGCCAGTAAACATGAACACTGTACAACACTGATGTTGCAGAGGATGACTTGGAGAGTGATGTTGAAAACCTCATGCACAGCATATGAGGAGTAATCTGTCATGCCTCCCCCTCACACCCCTTTCTCCTCAGTTCCTTCCAGGTGAAGGCTGTCCTTTGGCCATGGATATGTCTCCTCCTGCAAGAAGATAGTGCCTGCTGAGTCCTGGATCAAAAAAGTTTCTTTTTTATCCTCTGCCCTGCTTCATTTTGCTGTGGGGGCCTTGTTGTGTGACATCCAGTTGGTTTGTCCCCAAGCCATCTCATGGAAACAGCTTGGAAGATTCATACTCTGCTTGCTTTGTTTCTTCACATTTGCATCCCAGAGGAGATGCCCTCAAACCATGTTATGTGAGTGTGTACCTGCTGCTCATTCTTTGGCCATCTGGGAACTTCAGTTGGAAAACCCAACAGCATGCATCAGATATTCACAGGGTCCCCAGGCTCATCATGCTTTTTGTAGTGAAAGGGCAACCATGGCAATGTGTACCTGGCTACCACTACTCTTCTGGCTCTTCCAGTACCTCGTAGTTATTTTTTGGCTGGACTTCCTCTCTTTTTATTTATGCGATGACCATCTAAGGCCCTGCCAAATACAGGACCTACTTGACAACCTCCTTCTGAGCAAAGAAATGCAAAGTGTCACTACATGCTTACAGGCTGTTGGCAGCAAGGCAGCCTGTGGACTTCCTTGCCTTAAATGATAAGGGGGGTGTGTGTGTGTGTGGATTATTTTGTTTTCTTCTGTTTACTAGCTTTCAGTTGACATTTCTCCTGTGTGTTATCCAGGTGCTTATTGACGCCACCAAAGCTTTTGACATCAATACTTTCCTGTATCAAGAAGTTTCACTTTGAGTGGATGGTTTGTTTAATGTATTTAGTAGTAAATTTATTTTAAAAAAGCAAACTATGCCGCTTTTGGTTTTATTGAACACCCCTCTCATTTATTCTTTTTTGGGGCTAAAGATCCTTCACTTCTGTAACCTGTTTTTTTGTAATAAAGCTGTTCCTTACTTTGACCACCTGGCTTCGTACCTTTCTTAATTCTCTTTAAGGCAACAGAATGAGGAGATGGGAGAGCCAGGAGTGCATACAGGATTCCAGATGTGGGACACCAGGGATGTGTGTGGGGACACAGTGATGTTTTGTTCTCTTTCCTAATAATTCCGCTTATCTATTTAGTTTAAAAGTGTGTCTTGATTGAAGAGTAGTTTGTAACATACCAGATGATGATTATGATTGTATGATAGAAGTGAGTCTTTTGAAGAGGCACCTGTATTTATACTGAAGAACTGGATGTGGGAAGGCATCTCAAACTTATTACTGCTTCCTCAAAATTCACATAAACATTGTTCCTAGGGGTCTGTTTCAAGATGATGTATGATTATTTAACCTGTGTGTTCATTATGCTTATAATGTGTTTTCCTGCCTGCCACATGTGCACAGAGATTTAATGAGACTAGTTAACTTCTGAGTTGTAAACGATGAGCTGTACTTTTAATGTCCCTAATGAGATTTTTAAGATATGAGACGTGCTCTCAAAATGATCTGTGAAATATGCCAGCAATCTTACAAAGTTTGTTGTAACAATATGATGTTTCTGTCAGGCATGATTTATGAGAGATGTGTTATGTGCACTAACTAGGTGCTTGTGACTAAGCAAATCTATCAGGAACCTACCCATGCTTGCAAATGTTTTGATACATGGCAAGCCTAGCCTAGAGCATAAGGATATAAGAAATAGCCCTCTGGGGCAGAGCAGTCGTCTGCCTAGACTAGTGTTTGGCTTCTCTCTGTCTCAGCAGCACATGCTGTTCTGTTTGAGGAGAGCACTGGGCTTAGTCGCTTTCTGCAGTTTTCCATGTGTCATTTAATTATTTCATACTACGTTTTGTTAAAATGTGTTTTTTATATTTTGGTCAATCACAGGGACTGGCTCCAATGTCAGATTTCCCTCACTCTCTTTGTTAAGAGGCTGATTTTATTTTCATCTTTAGACATTTATTACATGCATGGTATCTTTTCAGTTTCTGTGTGCCTGTGGTTTTGTTGGCTTTAGACAATATTTTCCCTATAGGTTGGATTCAAAATCTGTTGCTCCTCTGACATGCTTATGGTGCCTGGAAGCCTTATTACACACTTGCTTGTTGGAAATTCCATCTTCCAAATGCCACTTGCTGAAATGTAATGCAGTGCCAAGTATTAGGAGTAAACCAGAAGATCCTGTCTGGGTTTTGATGACCTACTCCATAGAAAAGTATGGGAAAACTTGCAGGAATATTTAGAGGAATGTGGTAAAGTTGTGTCACAAATTTCCTTTTATTTTCTTTTCTCTTCTTGTAGGAGGAGGGAGAAGGCAAGGGAACTTAGCGAAACTCTTCCTATGAGGATTAAATTATATTAGCTGTAGCAGACATCCAGTGTTTCACCCTTAGAAACTCTTCTCTCTTCTCATGAAGAAAATTGTCATCTAGGGTTTGTATAATTTTTCGTTTTCTTTTTTTTTTCTTACATTTAGAGTTTCTTCTCTGTGATGTTGGGACATCTTTGCCTCTTTAGAGTCATACAGTGTGCTGTTCTGTCTGAGGAATTTTGCATCTTACTAAGGGTGACACTGAGATGTGTATGTTTAAATCCTTATTATTAAATACATTATGTAACAAGTGATACATTGAATAAAATTGAAGTTGTTCAGCATAATCATCAAGGCTTTTTCTGCTAAAGATTTGTTCCATGTTTGTGGTAACCTGCTGAATTCTGCTATTATTCTGCACATCACAGAGTGTCAGGG
>VYZU01091322.1:2439-12515 GCA_013401355.1 Ceyx cyanopectus | reverse complement strand
CTCACTTCATACAATTGCTGCTTCAAAGGTACTTTTCATAATTTCAGAATAAATATATATGAAATAGGAAAATCTGAAAAGCATTTGGATTCTGACTAGTATTAATGAGGACTTGGAAAACGCCAACCTATCTCCAGTAGAGCAGCTTTATAGCTGAGAGAATATTATGGTAGAGTGTTCTCTTGTAATGATTAATTTCCCCTTGTGAGCAATACACTTACAGTCCAAATCAGCTACTCCATGTATAGAACTCATTGTTTTCTGTCAGAATTCTGCCTGAAAAAAAGAACTGTCAAGTCTGTCAGCAATGACCTGATGGAAAGTAAATACTGGAGTATGAACAACAATGAAAAGGGGCCATTGCATCTAAGAGGGAATGATACAGCTGTTAGTTCAGTTTCTTGTACGTGTTTATGCGTAGTTGGGCCAGCAGTAATCCATAGCCTATAATTAAGAAAAAAATGGTTTCTGTGTTCTGAAGTACATTCAGATTATCATGCTGAAAATGCTGTAAAAACACCATTGCTGACAGAAATGCAGAAACATGGCATTATTGATTTAAATATTAAAAGTATTTCATAGCTAACCTATGTGTTTGTATTGTAATCCATATTGGGCTTGATAGGAATCTTGATATTTTGTATCTTTTATTTGCAGTAGGACTAAAAAAACTCAAAACAAATCAGAAATTCTAAGAGATGATAGGTTTGCTGAAAAATGGTTGCTCACCTGCCTTCAGACTGAAACTCAGAAAGCAGGGACAAAGAGCAAACTACTAATTGGCAAAAGCAAAAGGAAGCCCATTTTGGAAGTAGAGAAATGAGGAACAGAAACAGACTTCTAATATATATGGAAGCAGCTTAAAATAGTCACTCTTTTGTAACAAATATGCAAAATAAAAATAAATTTAAAAATGTTTTAGAATCTTTCTGCAGGTCCCAGTGAGAAGTCTTTCAGCACTGCTACTTAAGATTTATGTTGCATTTGCTTTATCACAATGGCAATATATAAAATATGAATATATATAGATATGTAACATGAGGTTTATAGATAGGTAATGTGAGTAACAGCAGGTCTTCTGGTTAGAACTAGGTACCTGATGTTCACTTATAAGAAACAAAAGGAGCACACATTTTCTGAAGTTAATTGTAGGTTGGACTGATAATTCTGACCTCTTTAATTTAATCCTTCTAAACTCCTTTATCCAGACAGATATTTCCTTTTAGTCATAAGCACATTTGAAGCTCACACCATCTAACTTCAAGCTCTGTCAAACTCAGTGCCAGGGGTAGGAGGGGCAGATCCCTTATGTTGCTAATAGACCTTACAAGATCTAAATGTTAGGTGACTTGAGGTGTCCTTCAGAAGAACCCATCTTTCTCCTCCACTGACCATACAGAGCACCCCCAAACCTACATGCTTAGAGTTCATTTGTGGTTTTGACTTTTTGTTTTCCTTAGAGGTGATTTTTAGAATAAAATCTAAAATAAACAAATATGTTACTACCATCACTTTCAGTACTTTCAATGTGCTGTTCACTATATGTATACATTATTATCTTCCATACACTATAGAAATCACTAAACTAGGATCTTGTTCAAACCAAATTCTAATGGATTTACTGAGAAAAGCCTCTTACTCTGTGGGTTTCTTATATATATTTTTTGAAAAGTTATTTTTTCAACCAGATGGTTTATGTTAATTAAGTCTTATCACAGAGACATGTTTGTCATAAAGTACTTCTAGAACAGATTAGCACAATTATATAAGAACTTTTGTTTACAGGATTACTGGAAGAATTGCTATCTCACAAGGGAAGTGCTGTTGTAATTTTATCTTTAATTTTTCCAGCATCCTTGACATTTAAAGACGGTTTTAATATTATTATTGAATTGTAAAAAAAAAAAAGAAAAAAGAAGGGGGTTGCATTTGTATTGATTTTACATGTGTGCTTACACTCAGGAAGATGGAATTTCAAAACCTTTTCTAAATATAAATTTTCTCTTCTGTAGTAAACAATACAGAATCATTCTATAGATGCCAGTGTTTGAATATAGAAGGAAAATTGTTGCCTTGTACTTTAGTACAAGTTACAGTACTTGTTACAAAGTACTAAAGAATTTAAGAATTTGCCTTCCATTTGTCTCTATGAGCTACAAACTGTGATGCCATGTAGTTAAGTTCAGAGAATTTGACTATATAAGCACTAAATCTTTAACAACAAAAACAACCTTTGTACTGAAGGGTATAATTTTCTTTTGCAATGCAAAACATAAAAACATTGAAAAAATAACTCAAATTTGTTAGTGTTTGTCACACAAGGTCAAAATCATGCCAAGATTTGATAAGCTTTGTAATTCTGAAGTTTCTTACTAAACAGAAACAACAATTCAAGGTGATCAGTGGAAAAACAACAGAAAAAAACCAAACCCAGAATGTTAAGGTGGAAATGAGTCTGGACATACATTTTGTAAGTTTCATTATAAAACAGTTACTTTCAAATGCAGTCCTGGGACATTCAACAACCTCTTGCCACTCCTCCAGCTAAACCGAATGTTTTTCTTTATTTTGACATGTCAAAAGTAAAAACAAATACAGCTGATGTGATCTCACTTGGGATAGGTAGTGTGCATTAATGTAAACTGCTACCAGAATTTAACTGGTGAGAATAGGGAAGAAGCCCACTTCACGTTAGACGCCACGATGTTTCAAAACACAATGAAAGGACGATTTACTGTAAAGGAAAAGTAATCACAAAACCAATCCCCCCCGCCCTCACCCTTGCCGTGAGCCTGCCCCGTTGAGGCCAAGGCCGAGACCAGCTGCCCCCGCTGCCCGGGGGATGTGCTGGTGTGGAGAAAGCAACGCTCACGGCGCCCGGCGCCGCCAGGCCGAGGCTGACGGAGGGCTGCCCGCGGAGGTGGCCGCTTCGGGCCCGCGGTGCGCACGCGTCGCCCGGGGCAGGCCGGGAAGGGTCTGGCGCGTGCGGCGGCGTGCGGGGTGTCGGTGTGGAAGCCTCAGGCTCGCGGACGAGGCCCGCGGTAGAGGAGGAGGAGCAGCAGCAGCAGAGGAAGACGGCTACGCTCGGGCCCGCCGCCAGACCCAGGTAAGGCACAGGCAGGGCCGGGGCGCGTTCGGCGCAGTGCGGCTCGCTTGCTGGAGCTGGGGCGGGCGCGGTTCGGCGGTGCTCGGCGTGCTCTCGGGTGGTAGCGGCGCGGGCCCGGGTGCATCTAGAGCGGAGCGTGCGCGGGGTACGGCGGGGCTGATACTGTCTGAGGAGAGCAGCTCATGAGCTGATACTGCGCTGGGTTTTGTTCTCTAGCAGGTTTAGTTTTGTTTCGTTGTTTTTCTGGAAAAAGACTACAGTGAAAGCTAAATTGCGGGTTTTTTTGAAGAACAAAGGTAGATAGTTATGCAGATTTTATTTGCAAAGTGATGTCATAGTTTGAAAAATAAGGTGAGAATGCTGTTAACCAAAGTAGTGATTCTGTTATTCGGAGAATTTACTTGGCTCAGTATATCTGGGGGTGTGGGGTGTGGCGGGGGGGTTTATGTGTTACTTACTAGTGTTGACGTCCTGGGGACGCTGTGTGTCCTGTAGTGTCATGTCAGCACCAAACCCATTCCTGGCTTACATGACCTCATCTCTCATGCTGTCAATAGTGTTCCACTGAAGGACTGGTGTTCGAAGAGAACATTATTTTTACAGCCCAGTTGGATGGAGGGCTTACAAGAGGTTGTAACCTGCAAGAGGTTAGCAGTCTTCATCTTGATCTCCTACTATGGAGAACGTGAAAACAAAAACTGATTGTACTGGTGTGAACTGACAGTGAAGTAGGAGATGGAAGTAGTGAGAAGATGGAAATATGTCTGGCTTTATAGATGGCACTGATTCCTAAGGGTTTAGGACTGCTGTATAATCAATCCTCTGTTAATGTAGCAGCCTGCTAAAGACTCTTTTTTTTTTTTTTCCAAGTTTTTCTGCACATTTATATGGAATAAGGATAACAGTCTGATTGAATATGCATTGTTGGTGAGCACTGAAAATACAGCTTGCACACTTTTTTAATAATTTTCCTCTTTAAAGCTCTCGGGAGTCAGGTAGAAGGAAGCAACTAGTGGGACATTTTCTAGACATGAGGAGAATATTCTGATTCAGATGAGCTTGCTGTTAAAGAGAGATATTACAAAATTTTCCAAGTCTTGAATCAGAAGCAGTTGGTTAAAGGGCTGCTGACTAACAGGTTTCATATATATTGCTCTAATCAGTGAGACTGCAGGAGGTGATTAAAGCCGAGCATTTCTGAAAATTACACTGCCATACTTTTTTAGACAGACCAACATGCCTGAAATGTGACCAGAAGAGCACATTAGCAGCCAATGTCATAGTTGCATAACATGGCAGACACTGATCAAAATTTTAAAAGAAGTGTAGTCAAGAGCAGATCTGCTCTTGTTTCTGAAGCTCTAATGAGCAGTTGTAACTGTTACAGTACATAAAATACTAGGCCTTTTCAGGGAAGCTAATGTCAAAACTGAGTATTTAATAATGTATTTGATTTTTTTTCATAGCTTGAAGAATGGTATTTCTGAATATAGATATAAAGAGATCAAAGTGGCAATAGTTAGTGTTTCTCAGACAATAAAGGTACTACATCACTAAAAATGGTATTATAGACCTGTCCTATTTTTTGTTCTTCTTACAAATACAGCTGGTATAACTTGCACAAAATGTAGATCAGTTATCCATAACCTGATCCAATTATTTTTGAAGTCCTTTGCTGAGTTTAAGTGGCAATGTGACTTCAGAATCACCACCTAGGTAAGTCCTCTTTGGAGCATTGATTTCCCCAAGGTCAGTTACGTTGTTGTGGCGTGGTTTGTTTGTGGGTTTTTTTTGTCTGTTTTTGGTGTTTGTTGTGGTTTGTTTGTTGTTGTTTTTTTTAAATATAAATAAATAAGTACCTGAGGACTCTCTTTCTTCTTCTTTTCCATCACCAAAGGGGGCATTTAATGCAAGGGAAAATGGGGATGAGGAAGTATGCTTTAAAAGGAAGCAATTAGAAATGGTTTATATGGTATACATAAGCAACATAATTCTCAAGTGTGGCTGCTCTGTAAAAAAGCTAAGAGATTTAGTCTTTAGTCATTCCCATGTCAATTTAATATTGTTCCCTCTACACCAAGGAGACTTTAAAAATAGGACATCTGCCACAAAATCTCATTGGAGAGCTAGTTCATGCACTAATCAATTTCTTCCTTCAGCTCACATGTCCCTCTTAAAAATTTAGTGGTAATTTCAGTCAGATTCAGATAGCCAAAGTAACAGGATTTTCTTTTCTGATTAATAATATAGATGATGATTAATTTAATAAATGGAAGAGTCCTGGAAATCAACATAAATGGAAGAGAAAAACCCTATTGTTCTATCAAATGCAGCTAAAGAAATTGGAGTCAAAAGAAGCAGACACCTCACTAATGTCTGTATTTCTTTAAAAAAAGAAATATACAGCTCAACAGTCTACTGTATATGTTTTAAATTCATTTCTTCTTCCTTGGACAAGGTGATAACAGTGTTCCAGTTTAATCCAATAACCTATCTCCAAAATGATCAGTGTTCTTATTTCAAGCCTTGGCTCCTTTCTGCTTTGATTCAGCTCATATGGTTCCTACCCTTTGATTCTGTGCTCACCTCTTCATGCAACTTGACCTTTTGCAGCTTTTCTCCCCCCTCCCATTTGCCACACTCTCTTTCTCCTCTCTCTTTCATCTTTCCATACATATTAACTCAGCAGGATTTTTGCTCTAACCTTAATTTTCCCGCATCCCAAAGCTTCACAGCTAAAAGGTTGCTGCTAATCCTCTTTCTATTTCTCTTTCTCTATAGTGTATTTTATTCATCCACTTTCATTTCCAGAAATGCTTTGTATACATAGACATTTACTTAGACTTGTGTATTCACCAGAAGAAACCTTATTTCTAAGCCATTTTTAATGCATTTTGAGGCTCACCAGAGGTGACAAATGTAGAACCGTATCTATACGAGGAAAAATCTTATTTTTAGTACATCATTAAAATTGTAGAATATTGAGGAAAAAATTGAATCCCAGCAGTCAGGCAGAAGAAATCACTTCTGTTTACCATAGATGAGAAAGAGAGACCCTGCTGTTTTTCCAAATCAGTCACAAAATTAAGTGGACAGCTTATGGATGAAAGTGTAAGGTTTTCAGTATGCAAAACTCTATTAGGCTAACTCAGCAGATCAGCTTGATGGAATGGTGGGGCTGGTTAGAGGGCAAAGGTGCTTAAAAGTATTCTAATGTGGAACAGTTCTAGGGCCAAGAAACACTACCCTTCATGACACCTTTAAGGTAAAAGGCTTGCACAAGTCTCCTTTGAACCTTCAGGCACTGTGGTTTCATTCACAGTTACAGATGGACTAGGCAGAATAGTCCTTGAGGAAGAACTCTAGGAAAAAGCAAAGCTAGAGCAGAAGTTAGAGCTTTTTGCACAGATGGCCACCTCCATAGTAAAGAGAACAATCCATGGGAGAGTATTAGCTTTGACCTTTTTCAGCATGAAGGGTAATGTTTGGAGAAGACTAGAAAGGGTGTTTTCAGCTATACCACACAGTCTGAACATTTGCATATATACTATTAATGAAGTGTTTTCTTTGGAAACTCAGTCTCTCTCTGGAATTCAAGGAATATTTATTGGCACTAGCACTTCATTTTTAGTTAGGCATTGATTTTTTTTTAATTGAATTTACTAAACATTTTGAAAACAAAAATGACAGATGTTAATGATCTGCATAAAATTAATACACTTACTTGCATTAAAATAAACCATTCTTTTGGGATATGGCTGTGGAAGTTCTCTGAGATCATAAAATGTAATATAAGAAAATGAAATATAAATAGATTTTATAAAAGTGTTAGAACACGTTCTAAAGACATTGAGTAGTGTGAAATACTCAACCTGCTGAAGTAAAAAAGCGAAATTTCTATTGTTGTTGATGAGATGATGACTCCATCCTATTTAAAATAGGGATTTCAGTGGGCTTTCTCACTCTATGTTTTGACGTGGTGAAAGACAAAAAAACCCACTGAACTCTTGCCGTATTAGGAACTATTTACCAGCTGGTGAAGAATTGGGTTCTTGGCTAGTGACAGTCACTGTTTGACGTGACACTGAGATGGTCAGTGTATGTGTGGTGCAGTTTCCAAGGGTCAGGGCTAAAAGAGAGTAGGGAGAAAAAAAAAGTGAAGGACATTTTGCGAGGGCTTTGTGATTGTAAGTGGGACAGACAGGGCATGGCTCTGTGAAGCTTGATGCAAAACACCTGCAGAGTACTTTGTCACAGAAGTCAATTTGCCTGCTGGGTTTCAAAGAAAAGCAATTTGAATTAAAGCTGTCGGATTTTGTATCTCTCCTGATCTTTCTCCTGTACTTCTGCATTTAAGCACATGCTTGTAAAACAAAGATATCACAATGAAATTTTTAATGTTATCTTAGGAATTGATTCCCTGTCGCATTATTTGCTGTCAGGTCTTTTTACCAAGACTCATATCTAATACCTTTTCAAAGGCTTTACTTCAGAGGAAATAATAAATGTCTAATCTCCTATGCCCCNCTCAGACTTTTTCCTTCTAACATCTGGTGAAGGTGGTCTCATGATGGAAAATCTGTCATGATGCAGGGAAGTCTTTTGGAGGAATGGAGAGGAAACCTTTAACGGTTTTTATTGAAAGTTTCCGTACACCATATAGGAATATGTTGAAAAGCTTTTGCATATCCAGATCCAGGTGTTTTTTATGTTCTGATACTAGGATATATAAATGCATGTATATTTTTAAAAATTTTCAGTAACCAAATATTAAGGAAATGTTAGTCAGTTTTTTCCTATAGACTTTTACAGGGTTTAAGACACTGGAGCACTGAAAGAAATGTTTGTATGATGTGACATGAAAATAACCTTATAAAACCAGGCAGCAGATCTTCATGAGCAGAAAGAGAAAGAATCATGATATGTAATGCTTTGTGAACACTGCCCTTTTATGTAATACTTAAAGTATTACATAATAGTGTGGCACTTAGTCAAAGGTATTGTCTATAAGTATTCTAATATGAATTGAAATGAATTTGAATTGCAATATGTAACTAGAAACATTCTGAAATGTAGAAGACTAGACTTTGGATTAGTATGGTGATGGCTGGGTTTATATCTGGAGATGTGAATATTAGAGTGTTTTGAGAGCTGATGGCCAGATCTTTTCNAAAGGCATCTTCCCCTTAGCAAATGTCATCACCTCTGCAAAGGTCAGACTTTCATTTCAAAACATACTTTTCACCCCTCCCTTTTCTTGCTAAAAACTCGAAGTGGAAAAATAAGATTGAACGATATTTTAGCCAGGGTATGAGATGTTAGTCTATACTGGGTTATAGGTCATTACATAATCTGGTATGTAGCAAAACATGTTAGATTAGAATAATTTCCCATCCCTTCCCAGAGGTTTTAATTTTTAAAGCTGTTGCTTTACCTGTAAAGTCTAGATCATTTAAATGTTATTTCTTCCAACAGCAGCAGGTGGAAAAATGCTTATATTATTCTGATGATACCCTCTGAGCCTTTTGAAGCAAATTAAGGATGGCATTGATGATCTGTGGTGGTTTGAAAACCTGTGGAATTTTTTTTCTTATTTCTCAAGTTGTCTGTTTTATGTGAATCTTTTAAGGTCTGCTCAAAATTACACATTAACTTAAGCAGATTTAGGAATCAAATGAAAGAGTGCTTGTGGGAGTGCACTCGTATTCTGTGTGTTGGTTTAGTAGCTGAAAAACGGATCCAGTACAGGCTGGGCCAGGTCCTGATTTCCAGTCTGCTGTACAAAAGTCTGCAAGAATTCAGTTTTTCCCTTCACAAAAATATGTGTGAACTGCTGTGGGCTATTGACTTAAGGTAGTAGAGACAATCCAAATGCTGGTACTCAAAAAGCAGCGTAAGATCATTGTGGTTCAAAGATCTAAAAATTGGTCCTTATTAGAAGGATCATCGACGCACACTAAGCATCTCTGATAGAGGTGAAATGGGAACTACCCCAGCTGTCCCTGATACAGCAATAGGTGAAGTACATCAGTGCCACCTCAGACAAGTTGATCTGAGTTACACAGAAGCAAGTAAAGTTCAAGCACAGCATACGTTTTGTATCTGTTTTGTCACTTAGAAACATTCAAATGGTTATTTTTGCACTCTTCCTTTTTGAGCCTACTTTTCTGGATTGAAAAATTTAACATAAACATAGGAGCCTGGGAACAATTTAAGAAATCTTTTGCATTTGAGTACTCTGATATGGAGTCCCTCCCTTTTAAAGGTTTTGTTTGAATCAACATACATCTGCCTATAAAAAATAAGATTATGCTATTATACCAACACTACTGAATTCAAAACATCTAAGGGTATTTCTATCAAGTTGGACANAAATGTCTAATCTCCTATGCCCCTCAAAAATAGTGGTACAAATATTAAAAAGTTCCTTATAATCAGCTGTTATTTGGTTAATTCATACTACTGGCTGTAGTTCTACAATAAGAAGAATACTGGCAGAAATAATAAAAATAATCCAAAATGACGCAGAGCCCTGTATAGGAGTACACGGGTAACCACAATAAAAAACTTTTGTTCTTTAGCTTTATTTCATTACATAAAGGTAGTAATAGTCTCTAGTTTGGGTTGAATAAATGCAAAGACTTGTTCAAATGCTGTGTTTAGGTGCTTTCTCAGACTTTTTCCTTCTAACATCTGGTGAAGGTGGTCTCATGATGGAAAATCTGTCATGATGCAGGGAAGTCTTTTGGAGGAATGGAGAGGAAACCTTTAACGGTTTTTATTGAAAGTTTCCGTACACCATATAGGAATATGTTGAAAAGTTTTTGCATATCCAGATCCAGGTGTTTTTCATGTTCTGATACTAGGATATATAAATGCATGTATATTTTTAAAAATTTTCAGTAACCAAATATTAAGGAAATGTTAGTCAGTTTTTTCCTATAGACTTTTACAGGGTTTAAGACAGATT
>VYZU01091318.1:2849-18263 GCA_013401355.1 Ceyx cyanopectus | reverse complement strand
TTCACAGATTCACAGATATTAGGGGTTGGAAGGGACCTAGAAGATCATCTAGTCCAACTCCCCTGCCTGAGCAGGATCCCCTAGACCAAGTCACCCAGGAACAGATCCAGGCAGGTCTTAAGTCTCTCCAGAGATGGAGACTCCACAACCTCCCTGGGCAAGCCGTTCCAGAGCTCTGTCATCCTTACTGAGAAAAAGTTCTTCCTTGTGTTGACCTTAAACATTGCTTCAATATTCATCAAGGCTGTTTTGTAAGTTTATCTTTTGTTGTAGCAAAATTATAGTCCTAATCATGCTAGTTAGGATTCAACTCGACTATAACCACCTGAAAGTTGGGTATCTAGTCTAAACTAATCTTCTAGTCTGTGTTTATAGTCAGCAGAGAAGTAGGCACTTCTAAGGGACAGCTGATCCTATTCTAAAATAAATGTATAAGTTGGAATTAAGTGGAAATGCTGATCTTTTGCATAGTTAAATTTAGGTGTCAGGGATCCTGTGCATTTTTGCATAACATGCTAGAACCTCAAAGTCCCAGCTGGGATTCAGTTGTACTGAATGCTGCAATGACTTAAATAGATTTATGAGTTATGTCATTATATCTATCAATAGATTTTAGGGGTTTCACACTGTTTAATTTTAGGCATGTAACTTGAGTGCTTAAGGTCAGTGCCTAAGCAGAAGTTTTGAATCATTGGAGGAACTTGTCTCCATCTGTTTATGGTGGAGGCAGTCTGCTACTGTCTTGAAATAGGTGCCTGTGATTAAATGATGCAAGTTCTTTTTCTTATCCTGACTTTAGTAACTACTCTGTAGGACACATCTTATGTCTGCTTGCTGTTTATTTGTCTTGGGTTTGTTTTTTGGTTTGGGGTATTTTCTCAGTACCAAGAGTGGCTTTATACCCAGGTCAGGAAAAATAAGCTGACATTAGTTGCCTCCTGTAGTATGTGAATAAAAAAGAATTGACTTCAGAATAGTCTTTATTACTTGTATTGAAATGTTTTGTTGTATCTGGTCTACTAAATATCTCAGGTTCACATTCCAACACTATCCCAGGAAGCATCAGCAGTACCACAGTCACTCTGTAAAGGAGAAAATAGAGTTTATTTGGAGTGAAAAAAAAATGGTATAAAAAGGAAGACAAACCCAGTGAGAAACAAATGACCTCTATCTTGCTTTGATTTTTTTATCTCTTTATATATATTATTTCATTCAGATAATGACATTAATGCTATGCGGCACAGCAGGGCCAGTCAGTTATTAACCAGAGGGTGTTTAAAGTCACCTAAAATGATTGGCCAGATCCTATCGGTGCTGTTTCAGAATCTGAAGCAGGGTATGNCATTATATTATGCTGAATTAAGCATAACCATAAAATGATATTTTTGATTGTGCATCTCCTTGGCATAAACTTTGGGAAATTAAAATAAAACACATTGATACTAGGATGAACTTAATTTTCTTTTGAATTAAATGGTGACAGACTGGTAATAATGAAGGAAAGATCAAGATTCAATTCATTCAATAGCATGGAATTCTTGTACTTAAATGCGTAATAGGAGAAGGTAACTATCGCAGGTACATAGACAGTTACCTGTTCAGTTTTCATAGTGTTTAATAGTTATATTTAACGAAGTTTCTACCATCCATGGATTGCAAGTTTTACTGTCTCATGGTAGATTCAAGGCCCAGTATGAGTCAAAAAAAGTTCAAGGAAAGTGTATAATTGCACTGTTCATATTTGTCCACATGACTTTTCAATAGCTATGCATGATTATAGGCATGATTATTTCTCAACCAAATGGTGGAACTACTAATTAGTTACAAATAGTCCATATCTCTGTAACAGATTCTCCAGATGATCTTAACATGTGTCCTATGTCTCTAGACAGAAAATGAAAAATTATATGATAGCTGTTAAGCAAATATAATATATTTTTATCTAGACACAGTGGATGTTGGAATTACATTTGGAGTCTACTTACTGTAAGTGGAGTGGTACCCTAATTAATAATCTTCTCCAGAAAGATACCTTCATAACATATAATGCAAATTCTAGAGGAATACCTTAAAAAAAAAAAGACAGTTTTCCTTTTTTATTCTTCCTGGTTTCTCCAGAGTATGTTTGGAAGAATGGATGACATGAGCAACTGATCCCATGGATATCTGTCACAGTGGTGTATCATACTTACATGAGCACTAAAGATGAGCAGTTAGGATGCAGAACTGAAACAACCTACATCATATGTGTCTGCATATGAGGATTTTGTGTTTGTTGATCTCTACAGATACTCTTAAGAACCTGTTATTTTTTTTCTGAATTCCTGCCATATGTTCAGTGATATAATATAAAGAAAGCTGAAAAACATTAAAATTAATCTGAAATAGTGGACAACTATAGTTTATGGCACACTGGTTTTCATCAGAATGCACATACTCTGAAGTGGAATCAGTCTGAAAGGCTCCCAGGTAGTTATACAAAACAGTAAGGTGTTACAGGATTTCAGTAAGACTTATTCCTATATATAATGGGAATTATAGTTGAGATTTGCTTTGAATCCATATTCTGAAATGCTGGTATTTGTACTTATTTGCTTATATTACATCGTGGTTTTTGATAGACTCCTTTCAGAAGACACCTGTACAAGTTGTATTGACAATATCTACTGTATAGGAGATAGTAAATACTGATGAAAAGAGCAGCCCTTCTTCACCACCATGACCACACACTGATCTCAGTATCTGATATAATTTGAAATGGCAAGTTTTTGTTGTTGTTTTTTTTTTTACAACAGTAATCCTGGATTTTTTATCCTTATGTTGTCTTTTGAGGCAGCAATCTATATAGAGATGTACTAAGTTAAGGACTCCATATAAAACATGGCAATTACTTGCTTGTTTTAATTCTGAAAATGTCATAGTTTGTCTTGCTGTTTACTTGATATTTATTTATTACTAACTGCCCATTAATCAGAGCTGAAATAGCAAAATGTGCGTGTAAACCTGCATAAACTTGTGTGCATGCATATATCTCTTTGTAAATATTAAATATGAATATATATAACTGTGGCAATGACATAGATGAAAAAAGGCAATGCAATTAAACAGACCATAAAAACAAAATAAAATGGCCCAATTGTAAATATGTTAAGGATCAAATAGAATTAACTTTGAAGCAAGTTAAGTTTAGTGTAACACAAGCTGTGGAATGAGTCTGGGCTAGAACATAAAGTCATCCAAATGGTGGCTCACTCAGAACACACTTTCTTTAAGCGTACGTGAGGTTGGTTCCTTGACAATTGTTTACTAGCAGCTTTTAAGACACAAACAGCTGTGAGTGACAACAGTCTGTCATAAAATTTTTCTAAGTTCATGGCAGAGAGCTGCAAACTCTGACACCTACTGAAAGAGGTATCGTATTTGCAAGCAGTCAAAAGTGATTGAAAACCAGATGAATCTGTTAAGATACCTCTTGCCATTGAAGACTGTTGCCTATGCCAAATATGCATTCGTAATCTTACAATCTGTTATCTACAAGCACTGATGCTATAAGGTAGCATTGTTAGGAGTTTATTACTATGTAGACATCTATTACGAAATAAAAAATCATATTTAATCAGATAGAAATCAATGTGATTCCAAAGATTAACCAACATTACCAGAGATTAAATATTTAGACTATTCTCTCCTCCAAGTTGTAATATTTTTATATGATTTATAACAGAATATGGAAAAAAAAATCAACAGTAGGATTATATCAGGGGAATGTGCTGCAAAATCTACTGCCTTTAATAGTAAAAATTTATGCTTGTGATAACCACAGTTGTAATTACTTTACATGCATAGGCACTCTGATTGCATAGAATGATGGGCAACAGATTTGGCAGCACTGTTTCTGTTACTGAATTATTAGATTTGGCCTGGAAATGTTCCTCCTTGATTATACTTAGCTTAATCAAATATGATTTGAGCTTTTGAGTTGGCAGAAACCCTGCAGGACCCCACTAGATGACAAGGAAGTAAAAAGCTATTCTTCCATTCCTTTACATCTTAATTTGGCAATTTCTGGAAGGACCAAGAAACTTGAAGAAGTGCCAGGAACAGGCAAATTCTGTGACCTCCTTTAATGAAGGTTTAAGCATTAGAGTGGCAGTTGCTTGAGTGCTTGTCTACATGTGGGAAAGCAACATTAGCACAAGAAACCATGAACATGTAGCTACATGAGTGCTGACTTCACTGCGATCAAGTGCTCCTGGCAGTATGTCTCAAGAGTCCCAGGGCAGTTCACTTGGGGACCAGGCTGCCTAGAGGCAAGACTCCCAGGTGCTGTGGCAATACCAAGTAGTCTCCAGCCCAGCTATCTCCAACTCTAGACATAACAGTGACAATGAGAACAGAGACAAGGCAAATCTCACAGTATCACAGAATCACTATGGGGAAAAGGACCTTTAAGATCATCAACTCCAACCATTATCTAAACCTACCAGGGCCACTAGTGCAGCATACTCTCAAGAACCATATCTATATGGTTTTTGAGATGTCCTCTGGCTGTGGTTACTCTTTCCAGTCAGTGAATATGCTGGGAAGAGGGCATGGGTGCCCCCTCTGGAAATGCCACAGAGTGTGACTACATCATGGGGTTGCTCCTGACCACAGCACAGATGATGTGCACCTGTCAAGATTGCTCTCCATGTCACTTTCCATGACACACTGTGACAATCTTGATCCCTCCTCTTACGAAGTTATCAATATTTTTATTCAGTCTTAGTTCTATTGTAGCAAGCACAACCATTATTGGAGGATCTTGGGTTTTGTGGTGAGATGCAAAAGTCATGCATGGATCTAACTAAAAATAATTAAAAAAAAAAAGATAACTTTCAATGTTTAATATGAGGAAATCAAACAAAAGGTGTGGTGGGATTTTTCATCTTTTTTTTTTTTCCTTCTCCCATTTTCTCTTTTGATAAAAGTGAGGTTTTGCCCAGTACTGCCTATCCATTACTGCTACCTGTGTAATATTGCAATCAGGATCATCCTTATGGTCACACACCCTCTATAATGGACACTGTAAAGAGAAGAATGTTAATGAAATCACAAAAACAGATAAAACTTTTTTTTTTTTTCAGACAAGGAAAGTGGTCATAATAATAAAAAATTAACAGATTAGTTTCACTTTTCCATTTATAATATTTTATTTTACTTTCCACAAAAAGCAAGCAACATAAAATGGTAAAAAAGAGCACTACCTCCAAAAATTGTACACTTACTGAACCATCTGCATTCACTGTATTACTTGAAAACTGTTTATACTCCCTTTCTCCTACCTTCTGTTAATATGGCTGACTGGATTAGCTGAGCTAGTTTTGGTTTTTTTTCCCATTATATTTCCTGAAATTTTTAAAATGGAAGATCATGAATAATCAATGACAACAGTGTGAAAGCTTTCAGGATTATTGGTATGTTTCAAAAAAGATAATATATATTTTTTTCACAAGTAAGTCATTAGACAATTGCCAAGAAATGTCTTTTGGGGCACTTGAAATGCCCTGATTTTTCATGTCACTTTTTGTTTATTAATAGTTCCAAATTGTTTGCTCAAGAGACATTTCAAGACCGTATACAGTTTGCTCTATGTTTAGTGGGAATAAAAATTTTGTGAGAATAAATAGTCATGAACAATTTTTGTGATGATGAGAAAAGTTTAATGAGTGTTGTCAGCAATGCTTTTGGAATGAGTGTTGAGCTAGTGATCATTTTCTCACTGTTTAATGGTAGTCATATGATAGTTTAAAGGAAATAAAAAAGCAAGCTTTTTTCTGATGAGTCACAAATTGGGAGTAGCATATACTTTTTTTTTAACAACATTTTAATAGTATTTTTATTAGAACTCAGGGATTTTAAATATGACTGTATTTTAGTGACTTTTAGACTCAGGCTTGCTCAGTCAACTTTTGGCATAACTTTTGCTGTATTTACAGTCACATGACCAAGATACATTAGGTATTACAAAAACTGGTCTTTTAGTTACATGTCTCTCCTTCATTTTTGGGTGCTTTCTAGACTCCTAAAAATACAGTATGGTCTTAGCACTCTGAACAAGCTTTATTGACCTGAACCAATATTTGCAGCTCTGTTTCTGCCCATGGTTGCTGAAGTTTTATCAGGCAGCTCAGAACTACTTGCTAAAATTGTTGTCAAGATATAAATGAATAGATTAAAGTTTTATTGGAGAAAACATCATATAAAAAATAGGACCTCCATCTTTTCTCTGTTAAAATTTTACTAAACAAGGTTTCCAGATCTTTAATTTAATTTTAAGTGTACAGAGCAGACTTCTTCACTGCCTTTAATCTTGTTTGTAAATACCTCCCTGTTTGCATCACCTGTGGCTCAAGCCTCATTTCACCGCAGCATGAATGCTTCAAAGGTTAAACATTTGACTCTGTAGCCCTCCCATCCATTTCCTCCTCCATCCCATCCCAAGATAAATTCATAACAAAATATGTTACTTGCACAAAAGTATCTTCCATAAACAATGAGGTCTTTTCAGATCTGGGATGATATAAGGTGCACAGCACACTCTTGGGCAATACTGCCTTTGAGAAAACATCAATAGAAGATAATCATATCAGACTTTTTCAGTAGAACATCGAGATAAAATATTTTTAGTCTAAAAGACAATATGCACATTATTAAGCACTGCAGTAATCAGTTTTGTTCTCACATAGCTAGCTAAAAATATGGGATCTTGTAGATTCACTCAGAAGAAAAAATAGATAGTAAATATTCTCATGCTTAGTTTTAAAACACCTTTTCAGATCCACATATGTTACTGACAACATTTCTCTACTAGGAAACTCCAATTATTTCATTTATTGAGGTCTTGCATCGAGTGTAATGTTTGGTTGGGTTTTTTTACACCTATCTTAAAGGAAGAACTGCAGTTTCAACCCTCAGTTTCAATTGACTATTTTAGAACACCCCCTGAAGAAGCAAGCGAGGAAGAAGTAAAAGGCCTGTGACTAAAAGTTTCCTTTTAAAGTAGTGATTTCTGATGTTTTCTTTTAAATAATTGAATTTTATTTTAAAAATGTGGGGAAAAAAAATTGATTGCAATTCTCTTTACTCTCATCATGGGATTTACTGTTAATATTAATATCAGTTATTCTACGCTAAGGTAGTTTCCACACTTCCTAATTAAAGTGAGCTTATCCAAAATGAGCTTATNTTACTTGTTAACCTTATTTTACTAGTTCTGCAAGCTGAGATAAATGGCCAGATGGTAGCCTTCTCTTCTTAGGAAAGTCCAGAAATATCTGCATACCTAAGTGTAAGATTTGTGTCAAGGCTGAATATAATTCTTAAGAAAAGTTGCATCCTCTGTATTTTTATGATTTAAAGTCCCTTCCCACAGATTCCTTGAGAATTTTAATAATTTTAAGGTTGTAACAAGCAAAAAAAAAAAAGTTATCTTGATGAAGAAAACCCACAAAACAAAAACATTAAACCCCCCAAACAATAATAACAACAAACATAACAAAGGCAAAACAATGCTGTATTTGCCAGGTACTTTTTTGAATATTTAAATTTGTGACACTTGAGAACTAGGGTAATATAGTCCTTAATTGTTATATGTGACAACCAGGATAAATATAGTAGAATTTTGTGAAACTTATAGTAAAAACAGTCTTATACTTTTGCTGTACAACAATTATCTTTCCTGGTTTATTAAACCTGTCATCTTCACAGAAGTTTATAAAATGTTTAAGCTAATGTTACAGGATAACAAACTCAAATAATGATACTGCAGATACATAATGGCAAGTGTACTTCAGTATGAATAAATTATGGGAGTCTCAGTGAGCACCAAATGAAGTAATTGTTGGAAGAAAAGGGTCTGAATATTTCTGAGTAAGAAGATGTTTGTCTAGTTGCTTCAGAGTGAAGTGGCCAGATAATAGTGACTCTATTACAGTCACAGAACTAGCGGCCTTTAAAATACAGGCGCATATTCTAAACCATTCCTTTAGATGAGAAGAAATCAGAAAGAAGTAGAAAGAAAAACCTACCAAGCAAGATTCTGGATTCAGGGTTGTGTCTTAATGCAAATATTTCCTTACCTTAAGTATATGAGTCACTCCATACTTGACACACTTTTATGTCCAGGGGGCAGTACAATAAAGATACTGAGGAGAAAGCTTTTTTTTAAAATTTTTTTTTTAACCTTATTCTTAACTACTTGTTCTCTCAACTTGTGGGGAATACTCATAGAGTCAAAGTGGTACCTTGACATGACATTTTTTAAAACCAAACAGGTCTTCCTGGCATCCAGAATGAATCTTTCAATTGACAGTCTTATCATACTAGTCTATACTTGCCATAATATTTTCTGAAAGATTAGTACCAGCCTCTATCAGACAGGATGAGAAAGAAAGACAGGATGGGATAAAAGAGCTAGGGTAGACTCTTGAATTTACTTACTTTGTCCATATTTCTAATATATGTTGTAATAGTCCAGAGAAATTAACAAGAAGCATAATACCCTAAATATTTTTAGTGCGGGACATAACTGCTTCTTCATAGCTTTTAATTTACAAGTTGTTGTTGGGGTTTTTTTGTTTAATTTTTCAATTGTACCACTTACAATGTCTCCTTGAAAACCTGTTTTAGGTTATATTCTGCCTGTCATATTGATACAATATGTCAGGTGTCTGTGTCTCCACACCCTCCCAAAAATGAATTTCAAGTGTATAAATAAACTCTGTAAACTCTTTCATGGCTAAACACTAGTGAACTGAGAAGTTGGAAATGAAAAAGACATCAGGAAAATTGCTCAGCTTCTTGGGATTAAAAGGGTCCAGCACTAATCATTGTCCAGTGAGTTTACACACGTCCCTTGCTATGTTGTTATTACTTCTATCCTTTTTTTAATGAAGCAAACATTAAAGTAATATTATTTCAGTTGAGGGTTGGTATCTATAGCTTATACCTTGTGATGTTAATTAAAACCATAATTTTTATGTACTTATCACAAAGGAAATATCATTTCATTAAAATCCAATTAGATTCAGACAATATCTGTAAAGACTACTGAATAACTGCTTTTTGAACATAGTCTGCTTTGTTCTATTTTCATCACTTGAATAAAAGCAACCACAACAAACAAACCAAAGAAAAGGGGTTTTTTTTATTAATCTCTGAGGTTACAGATCCACTAGCATTTAAAACAGTGTTTTATGTGAAAAAACATACCAAACATTTTATATTTCACAGACTGACGCATGAATGACCTTATTTTAGAAAATTCCTATTTTCCTTCCCAAGTTTAATATATATATATATATATATTTATGTATTTTGGTAGAATAGATGTCTTTGTATAAGCAACATTCTCACTAGTATTATCAGAATGCTGCAGAGTTTAATGGATTACTGCCTGCAAAGTAGCAAGGGCTCCGGATAACACATGGTAAGTGCAATACAGGAAAGAACTGCTTCTCCATTTTGTCTTGCTAAAATTAGCCATCTTGCCAGATAGGCCATTGTCTTGCCCGTAATTTACTCAGTGAATTTCCTTGAAAATCAGAGTGAATTTTCTCTATTATCTCAATCAGGAAATGTTTTGATGTAGGTTGTGTTTTCTCTATGGGTACTGTTTTGTGGGATAGTATTTTTGGCTTTCAATCATGTGAGAGTCAATAATCAAGGCNTGAAGCAAACATTAAAGTAATATTATTTCAGTTGAGGGTTGGTATCTATAGCTTATACCTTGTGATGTTAATTAAAACCATAATTTTTATGTACTTATCACAAAGGAAATATCATTTCATTAAAATCCAATTAGATTCAGACAATATCTGTAAAGACTACTGAATAACTGCTTTTTGAACATAGTCTGCTTTGTTCTATTTTCATCACTTGAATAAAAGCAACCACAACAAACAAACCAAAGAAAAGGGGTTTTTTTTATTAATCTCTGAGGTTACAGATCCACTAGCATTTAAAACAGTGTTTTATGTGAAAAAACATACCAAACATTTTATATTTCACAGACTGACGCATGAATGACCTTATTTTAGAAAATTCCTATTTTCCTTCCCAAGTTTAATATATATATATATATATATTTATGTATTTTGGTAGAATAGATGTCTTTGTATAAGCAACATTCTCACTAGTATTATCAGAATGCTGCAGAGTTTAATGGATTACTGCCTGCAAAGTAGCAAGGGCTCCGGATAACACATGGTAAGTGCAATACAGGAAAGAACTGCTTCTCCATTTTGTCTTGCTAAAATTAGCCATCTTGCCAGATAGGCCATTGTCTTGCCCGTAATTTACTCAGTGAATTTCCTTGAAAATCAGAGTGAATTTTCTCTATTATCTCAATCAGGAAATGTTTTGATGTAGGTTGTGTTTTCTCTATGGGTACTGTTTTGTGGGATAGTATTTTTGGCTTTCAATCATGTGAGAGTCAATAATCAAGGCAGTAAGGCTGCACACCTCTTCCCAGTGGATCAAGATAATAGAAGGAAAAAAATGAAAATCCCAAAGGCTTTTGAAATTTGAATTTGACTAAATGAAGTTTTGTGAATTGACACTAGGCTGGAAAAATTTTGATCCCAGCTGCAACCTCTGCATTGGCTTTGTTGTTGTTTTTTTAAAGTTTATTTTCCCTTTGTTACCTTGTTAGAATGCATCCTAAGTGTAGTCATCAGCTAGTGATGAAGTCCGAATTGTCTGTGTCAGAATGCTGTTTCTGCTGATTCCACAGTTAAGAATGAGTGCCACAAAAAAATAAGATGCCCACACAGGAACAGCAGTTGCAGAGTTTCCTACAGGAACGTCTGTAATCACTGAGACAGGAATGCTGATTCAAGAGGTTTACAAAGAAAGACACTGATCTGATAAGAAGTAAACCAAAGTGGTTTTGTTTGTGCTAAATAACTGAAATTACAACCAAATAAAGGTTTGAAGAAAATCTACAGAAAGATCAATGTTTGTATCTTAGCATTTTGCAGACAACCAATACAATATTTGTTTGATGTCTGCCTTATCTGTACTAAAAAAAAAATTGTAGTTCTATGTGAGAGTAGATTGTATTTTTATGATCCAGGCCACCAGGGAAGAAGGAACTGCTGCTAATCTGTTGTAGCAGGACTGTGTAGCGCAAAACAGGATTTCCTCCTTTTGGAGGCACTAGTGACCTATTTGGAACAAGGCTGATGAGACAGTATCAAGACAAGAGTAAGACTAAAAGGGATGCCCATGTATGCTGAGATTGGAGAGAGGTGCAGGTTTGAACCAAATAGTATTTTAGTTACATAAAGAGTATAAGAATGTATGAAACCAAACTTATCTGTGACTAATACAGAAAATAAGATGATAAATAAATTGATATGTTTTAATGGAAAGGCAAATAAATATAAAGTTTCATAGGAAGATATTTTAAGTTTGCATATGCTCATTTTGGCCTCAATTGAGAAAGAGCATGATGACAAAAACATAATCTTCTTTCCTATAGTACCCTCTATGTTTTATGAAGTTAAAATCCTCTTTTTTTTTCTTATGCCTCACATTTTATTAAGTGGCATGTACTTGTGTGTGGCATGCCCTAGGTGATCCTGCTTTGGTAAGGGGGTTGGACTTGATGATCTCTGGACGTCCCTTCCAATCCCTAGCATTCTATGATTCAGTGATTCTATGATGATTTAGATTTTGGCCTCAGTTCCTAACTCTTATAGAACTTTGAAATAATTCAGCTCTAGACCTCAATTCAAAATCTTCTGTTTCAGACAATTCAGACTCTAAAATTAAGTTTATAATAGAAAAATGTAGAATAGGATGGGATGCAGCTATGGCAGACCCTGCTTGGGTTTGTTTTGACATCATGTGCAGAGACATGTTCAACAAATGAGCATGACAATTATTGTTTTGTTGAAATGAAAAGCTATAGAGAAATAACTGCTCTAACATTCCTATCCAGATTAGGGTAAAGGCCAGACTCATGCCTGATCCAGCCATCATGCAAGAGGTGGGAGAAAAAATACAGAATGTACTGCATATTATTATTGTAATTCTTAATTCCTGGAAGTCAGCATGGAATTGGAAAGCTGCTGCACAATTACTAAATAAATAAAGCTTAATAGATGGCCTTCACCAATCATCTCTGTCAAGAAAAGCCACATTAAACTCAACATATTCTCAGCTTTCATTTAGAGAATTGCATTTTTTGTTTCCCTTGTAAAACTACATATTTTGCCAAAAGTCAAGTTGCAATGGATATTTAATAGGAGCCTGACCTGCTAGAAATGGTTATTATGTATTGTCAAGACAGAAATAAACCCCAGCAATACCAGCATAGAGCCTGATTCAGCTCTTCTGATAGTCCAACTAGTCTTTTTCATTTTTACATCAGTGGCTATTTTTGCTGCACAAAACCCCTTGTTATACAATGAAATATTACAATGTGGATGCCATTACAAAACAGTAGTATTCACACTGGCTTCTCTGAGAAGTAGGCAATTTTTCCATTAACTAATTAAACTTGGAGCTATGTGAAACTTTCATTCTTCACATATTTTTTGTGAGAGAAGTGATAATTTCATTACAACAGTATTCAAAATTTCATTCAAGATGGAATGACACTTTCTTAAAAACTGTCATATTTTATGGGGTATGACTCAAAGCAAAAATAACTGTATTCTTTGTCATCTTGTAAAATCTTAGGTTTTCCAGGGTATTTGGAGAATTTGCAAAGAGGATGTATTTTTCTTGTAGCTTATGGTAAGCTTAGGTAAGACATAAAGAGATAAACTAACATATTTTAGAAAGATCACTTTTAGCAGTACAGGTGATTGTGTGGAGCTACAGACTGCTTTTTTTAAGAAGGACAAAGTCTCTCTTGCCATGTTTTTTGTTACTTCTGCCCAAGCATTTTGTCCATTAAGTTTTCTTTCTCTGTTTATAAAAGGAAGAGGACAAGGCAAGATCCACAAGAACCCATAATCATTAGTGATGTATTTTGGGAGTCAGCTACACACAGATGAGTCAGAAGATCTAACCAGATTATCTTTACTTTCTTTCTTCGCGGCTGGTAACTAATCTGTATTTTGCTAAAGAGCAAATAATATACATAATTTGGACAGAATATTTAAGAGAAACTGAAGAATTCAAAATAAATTTAGTCCAGGTCCTGCTGAAACCGAACAGCTTAAAAAGCTATTCTAGTGAATACCTTTTCTGCATTTTATACATTTGGTCAGTTGATTGTTTTTACCTCTACCTCATGGCATCTTTGATACAGAAGCGGAACATGCTGTAGGAAAAGCTCTGAGCACACAAAGAAATGACTTGAAATACTTCTCAAAACCTATTCCTGTGAGTTTTTATCAATTATAAATGACATTACATTTCATATTGGGTGGTATCGGAATAACGTTTCTAATCTTCACAACCACTTTACCAAAGGTTATCTGGGACTTCAAACACAGCTACACTTCAATCTGTCCCTCCCATGCCCTGGTGACCAAGGAACAGTAAAGAAATACAGAGCTTTAAGGTCTTCCCAACCTCTTGCCTAGGGCTTATGCTCTGAAGCCAGGAGCTATATATGAACACGATTATGAGCATTAAATTATTTTTAGGTCAAACTCTTTCCTTCCCATGGTGCTGGAGGTGCTTCCCCGCCATGAGTGATGATTTCAGTATTTCCAGCTTCATCTGTTCCAAAAACATGAGGGAAGCCCCTTATATAATATAAATTACATTGTAAATGGCAAGATTTTTCTGTTAATTAGTTTGGGGTTGTTTTGGGTTGGGTTTTTTTGTTGGTTTGGTTTGGTTTTTTTAATTGTTTGAATGACCTTACAGATTGCAGGATTTTTCTATTAAGTAGAATTCTTTTTTTTTTATTTGTCATCTGAGTTCCTTTGAGCCATTTATATTCTGTGGGGTTTATTTGCATTTTGTTTTGTTGGTAGCTGGTTTGATTTTTTCCTTGTTTTGTCACAGATCTCAAGCCTGCAATCTTTGATTTTATGTATTTATTTTTAATGAAAGCAGAGATTCTAATGTTACCAAATGAGTATTGGAGCTAGGGCATTAAATATCATGAGACTCATGATAAAATCACTGGAGTTGGCAACATTGCTTGAATTTGGCATGAGATCCTAAAGCTTTAAAGGAAAAAGTGTGACTCATCAAACCTGCCTGGAGAGTTAAGGGAGCTAGGGGCAAGGGCTAATGGGGGTATCCTTCTATTTCAGTACTTCAGAGAAAAATCTACAAGATACAGTCCAGTAATTGTGCCCCCCCCCCAAAAAATAGATAAATTGCTTTCTATACAGAGAATAACAATTTCTAATTATGTACTGAAATGGGGGGAGTGCAGGACAGCAGAATTTTTAGAAAATAAAGGCATAAACATTGCCTACTACCCAGAAACATTTTAGGAAATAGATGCTATTACATAGGCTGGAAAACATAAAATTCTAAAGAGTTTTTACACATTTGAAGTGTTCTTCTCTAATAATTCTTTTCTGATGAAGTGAAATACAGAATTTGATATTACATTTTCTCAGGGGAATCTTATATATATTTGTCATAGGTTTGATCTGCTACCAGCAGCTAGCTTTAACTTACTGAATTATACATGACAAAGCATTAAATGCATTTACATGTGTTAAATCATAAAAATGTCAGTTATTTGCTGCTTTACCTTTCTTGTATCTGCTGCGGTCCTTTGTTAGTATGAAAGACTACCCTCATGAGTTAAGGAAGCCCAAATGTACAATATAAAACTGGACAGAGGCCCTCCATCAAAGTATTTTTTTCATTCTCAGTTTTTCAGTTATTAAAACTGAATGTGTTTTTTTTTCAGGAAAACCCATGTTTATCAAAATGTGCACTGGGAAATATTTCCCATGCACAGGAAATAAATTCCAGTGAGTAGACATTATGATCAATTCTTTCTAACAGCATTCTGCTTAAGCCATGCAAAAGGAAAACATCCCATGTTCTTGTGCTCTATCTAAAACAGATCAAATTATCTCAATTCTGGTTTTGCTTCATTGTTAGACATAAGTGGTCATTCTCTAATGCAAAGGCGTAGTGATTTAAGGCAGTATATCTCTCACAGATGTCATTACCTTTCTGCTAGAAATCACCACGTCCATAACTTTGATGTTTGCATGTGTTGCTCTTCTCTAGAAGCAGATTTGGTGGTTCACCCTGTAAATTATTCAGAATAGGTTTTTGCACTGAAGCAAAAGAGTAGTTTCTGCATGTTCCACTTATGGTCTGAACTATGAAAACACACAAATGAGAGAGCAGGAAACTTCCAGGGGTGTAGAAGCTCTTAAATGCTTGTTTTCTATAACTTCAAGAAATTAATTTCTATATCTCTCAGTTTTT